>JAJLUM010000028.1:0-50830 GCA_030564265.1 Blastobotrys attinorum
TCTCTGCATGCGTTGGTATTGTCCAAACCATTTTTATCTGGAGTCTTCAGCAGTGTCTGTCTACATACCCCCTGTCTCAGACTGTCTTAGACAGGGATAGCCACATTTGAGAGAATATTAATGCTGCAAAAAGAACCAAGCAGCTTTGGTAATGGTTTTCTGAGAAAAAAGATTCCCAGTTACTTCTGCTGTGTGTGTTCTGGTCATGTGACTACGCAAAAAGTGGCTTCGCTGGGTGGGTGGGCACTGGATCTCTTGAATGCTGCTGTCTATTGTAGCCGCATAAAGTTTTGGTGCACCATTTATATTCAAATGGAACCCAGTGGTCAGCATCGGTGGAGCTGATGTCTGTGGTATTTCTGGTGTGTACAGTGTAGATAAGTTGCTCTCTTTTTGAAGCCCCTAGACCTGATGTAGTGTATGTGATTTGGCTCCCACAGGCTGAATGCAGTTTTACCAAGACCTGGTAAATCTGCTTATCGCAACAAGACCTCTCTCAACACCCAAAAAATGACCTTAAATCTGATATTGTAAAAAAACTGCCTCAACGTCGGACTACAATCCAGCTTGTCCTTAGGGATTCAAAAAACAGCATCTCTAGCCAGAATCACACCGGAAGGATCATAATCTCCAACATCCGGATGTCTAGCCAATGGGCTAACTACCCTCCATCAGCTCGGTTGCTATCAGGTATGCAGATTCAGATCGAAGATCACTAATGAATTCCAGTATATTGTCCAAAACCGAGATCATACAGTTTCCCTTTCATGCAGGACCTCATTTTAATAACATTATCAAAGAATTTGGGCCCTAGTGAACGGGCTCAACCTCCTTAAAGAGGACTCTTACATAAATCGATCGGTGTAAGTGGTGCGGCTCTTTCGGGGGTTCCGATAGTGTCAGCTATATGGCCACAGTGCTGAATACTGGAATAGATTTCTGTGGATCACTCTATTAATTTCGATTCAACAATGTCTATTGCCTCATTGAAATCGTCACTTTATTGAAATCACAAGGCAATCGTACAATAATTTCAAAACCGTGTTGCTTGAACGACCAAAACACCATTCCCCATTATGGTAAACCAGATATGGCCAGTCCTCTATACAGACTTCTAGAGCTAATTGATATTTCCTAGCCTTGCTGAATCTCTCATTCTCCTATCATACAAGCCCCCGCTAAAATCCACACACCGGATATTACTCCTGGGGTTGAATCTCACATCCGCCATGCACCCCAGACGTAAGGATTAGGCACATCACCCTCTCTCAACATTTCATTTCGTATTCGACAATTCTTCGTCTACACCAATCATTCTCCTCGTTTACTTCACTATCCACTAAACTGGTAGCCCGGCATATGCAAAATACCTACATGCTACCGATCCCTGTCGCCACAGTCGGCTTCCCCCTCTGCTCTACATTCGTGCTTGTGCATGCATAAAAGGTACAACCACCACTCTCCTCCTCCAAGCTTAGTAATATCAGGTTCTCTTGAATTCCAGCGAAACTGGGCAGCCTAAGATCCTGTGGAGGAAATATAGGGCTGATTGATCTGGGACTTTCTAGAGAAATTATGAGTCTTTCCGCGCACTGGAGCTGCTACAGGTTTAAAAACATCCAGTCTACAGTCCGATACCGGAATTTTATTTATCCGCGAGTGATACAACGCAGTGGATTTTAAAACCCCGTCTTATACATTTGTGCCTATTTTCAATATTAACTGATGCGTAATTGCCTATTATATCTCAGCATCCTGTTGCCGACAACTCACATATCCGGTATCCCACTCTTGCGTCCTGGTTTAATGTCTTTCCTCTTCCCCGTACCGGTACGCCGCATGCGGCTCACCTCCACAACCAATTGAAAAGTGTCTCAAGTTATCGATCCTGGGTTATATCCTTAAAACTGCTACAGTAAATGAGCTGTGCTAGAACTCGACCAATAATCCCCCCGTCAGAATCTGCAGGATTGACCTTAGGAACAGATCCGCAAATGGGGCCGGACTGAGGTCTACGTTCCTTAAAAACTTGGCAAAATCTCCAGAAATGCAATTCCGAATCAACACATACAAATAACCGGAATTTCTATAATAGTATAACTTTAATCTAAAAAGACATATCCCGCTTTCTGCAAAGACATGTGCTAAGTAAACATCTCTGCGCCCCCTCTCACGTGTACTCTGGGTCAGCAAGTTATGCATGCCTCATAAGATACGCAAGTCAAAGCCTTTTCTCACAGATTTCTTATATGGGCCTCTCCCATATAATCAGAATCGTATTGGCCTTGGTCCCCGGATCTGCGAGAGCTGCTGGTTGGATAGGATTCAGTATTCTCTGTTTATAAACTGCATCCCCGCAGAATCCCAACCCCGCTTTCTCCGTTTGGAAGATGGATTTCCCGCGTAAATTCAACTCTAAAACCTGAATAACAAAGAAGCTACCATCTTCAAACTATTCAAACAATTCCCTGGGAACAAATATTTATCACTAGGGACTGTTAAATTTATTCAAGGTCCTGTGTTATGTGTGGATAGAGTAGCCATTGAATAAATGAACTGCAATATGGAAGTCTAAAGATTGAGCCAATTATGAAGTACCTGATCCTCATTGATTATTGGCATGCATTATAAGACAGCTTGGGCAATTTCACATCGTTCCATCATCAGCAGGTAAAGTAATATGGAATCACTGGTTAATTGGAGCCTTCGTACTAGCTCTCGGGTATAACAAAACCAGCAGTTCCACGTTTTGTAATTCCTATTCGGGCTAAGATTGGCTATATCTGTAGCTGTGGTAGAACAATCATAGATTCATCTGTGTTCTGATAGTGTTGGAAAGTGTGCCAGTTTACCCATTTAACTGTTTTATCCGCTCTATCCCGAAAGTCTATCTGGATGACGTCTACGATCTTCATCGACGGTACCCTTTATTGTCTCTCCGAAACTCACCAGTGTTCCATTAAGGGACGTAAAAGGTATTATTGAATTAGATCAGAGTGTTGAGGCTACATGCAGAAATGGCTTTGGAATTCGATCCGCTAAAAACTATATAAAGCAGATAGATTGTTCGTTGGAACTATTCACAGAACACTTGAATCCAATACAAAATGAAACTCTCCAGTCAAATTATCACAGCTATAGCAACTATCTCGTTTTCTGGATACACATATGCAGATTCCCCATGTGAGATCACCTGTGACAACCTCAGTGTCAAGTCTGAAGATGCTACTAATGTTATTAATGAGATTCGTGGGCACATCGAGGACGGTGACTTTGGATACTGGTGTTGCAATGGCAACACTATGGGATCTCAATGTACTACTATCCTCCACCGTGGTACGGCACATGCAGGTATATGCGATCCTGCTAGGTGTATTCGCGGTGTCATCATGCCAACTGGAGGTGAGGGTCAGAACCACATCATGTGTGGCACATTCATTGAGGTCTTAAACGATATCCAGCAAACCTGTCTGCAAGACGGATACACTGGTGGTAAATGTGAGAGTGATACACTGAAGGTAATTCTATATTAGGTTATGATCCAGGTGAAACCATGCGTCCAGTGACAGTGCTAGTTTATCAGTGGTATTATCTATTGGAACAACTTTTATTTACTTTGCTCAATTAGGTATATAGTTATAAATCCAAAGTTATTTATATCGTAAACTATATTCTAAACACGACAGACTCGTATATGTTGTGTTCGTCGTGCGGCTTTTCCGCCGCTTACATCGCCATATTGCCCAGAATCACTAGTCAGAAAAAAAGCCCATACGGTGTAAGCGGTGGTCAAACAGGCATGAAGAGTCATGAGTAAGTATAGAAGCCACATAAAACAAACAGCAGTGGGAGGAGTAGGAAAGCCATTGGACTGACCGTCTGCATTAGGTGCTCCCAGTAAAGAGTAGCTCACGAATATAATACCAGAAACCACTAGCATTGCATTGAGAATTATGATGAAAGGTATTGCGAGTTGGAACCAGGCATTGAACTTAGTCACAGTGAAAGCTGCATACTCGCTTGAAACTCTCGTACCGCTCGAGTCATTGACAGCCATTATGGTCAAAGTTGTTAACAGTACGGCGCAAAAAGAGTGTAGAAAAAGGCCATAGATTTTTGATAGTGTGTATATCGACGACTCGTATTTGATTAGAAGGACTACTTCTACTAGTAATCCCACAAATATGAAGCCTTGTATTGCCCACAGTATTGTGCACGTACGAAAAGCCTGGCTTGCCTTTAAATCATAGGGCGACCGAACTCTGGACATCTCTTATATGTGTTATAGGGAACCTTGAGAGCTCTGTAAACTTTCTAAGTTCCCTTGCTGTGCAAAACCAAAGCCATATATATATACGGGTTTCAATTTGGAAAGTGCATTTGCTGATGATTTAGGAAGGTGGTATTTTAGTCAGGTTCAAGCCTCATGCGGCTCGGGGCTTGCTCCTACAAGTCATCAGAGTATAAGCTCCTATTAGTCAGAGTATAAAGCGCTAAGTAAAGGTATATACTGATTTCAGGCAAGAAACAATTGAAATACACCGGATTTTTAACAAATGGCAAACACCATATATCAGGGAAGTTTTTTACAATCGAGACAACATTTACGATGACGCCTTCTTCTTGAAGGAAAATGAAAGCCCTCGCTTCTTTTCCTTTTTTGAACCACTCCTGGACGTAGAGGCAGAAGGGCTATCAGTACCATTAGAAGCCGAAGGATGAGAAACAGATGGAGTTCTAGTAGGAGTAGGCTGTGAAGTGTGTCTTCGCAAACCATCAACCCCAGCAGCTCCAGGACCCGTAGATCCATTAGTAGGGGTCGTGGATAATCCATGTGTACCACCAGTAGTTCTCACCCGCGATACCGGAATAGCTTCATGGTTTGGATCAAAAGAATCGTGGTGCTCTTCTTCTTCATCGATCTTATGCGGTGTCATTGGAGGTGTCACTGGACGCGGTGGGTCATTGTCTTGTTCTGGTTCGTTAGTGAACAGGTTCTCCTTCTCCATGTCCTGTGATGAAACTTCTTGGTAAAACAAGACATATGCAGTAGCCATTCCCTTGTTATCACCGAAAAAGTTAAAGACATAGTTTGGATCAACAGATTCGACCATTTCATCGTCAAATAGAAGCCACCCAGAATGCTCAGTCTTCACTACCGACACATAGTGGCCATGATAGGGCCCACCACCAATGTGGACGACCACAGCACTCAGTTCATAAAGCTTGTCGGGATCTTCTGCATCGTAGGTAGTATTGAAAAGTCTAAAATGTTTTGGATAAACTACTCGATGGAATAGCTTTAAATTTCTTTGCATATCTTCTGTAAATTTGAAACGTTTTAAATGCAGAGCCAAGATTTTTGGCAGTTTTTTCACTTTCATTCGCTTTTCGGCTTCTTGAAGTCCTCCACAGTTATCGCAATGGAACTTGTTTCGTTCACACAGCATCTCCGAGGCCGAAAATTGACGCAAGCATGCAGTAACTGAAGTGTTTCTTTCCAAATCGATTGAGAGATCCAGGAATTGCTCATCTCTTCGACTGACGTTTTCACAGGTGAGACACTTGGTTTCTGAGGTTAATAAGCCTTCAAACAAGTCGTGAACCCATCTATTTGGAGCGTCTGGACCCACAGTGGGGAGTCCAAGCTGTTTTGTTTGTCGGTCAACAGAGTCTATCACTTCGTTAAGAGTGAAATTAAAGAATTCATGAGCATCCTGATGCATGGACGATCTGAAGGGCTCATTATCTCGCTTGAGGACTTCTATGAGGCGAGAAGGAGATACCACACCTATTCGTGAGCTATTTTCTGACATGGATTCGAAAATGTCCTTGACAGAGGTGAAGAGGGACTCGTTCATTTTGTACTCGTCGCTCATGCCTAGATCCATATTGATGATTGGGCCCTTGACTAGTGCGGATCTCTTTTTCTGTTCAGGGGTGGCGAAAGGATCATCTGTGAATCCTACTACTGGCAGGTTTTGGCCTGGGAATCTTAGCCCTAGAGTTAACCCTGCTAGCCCAGCGTAGGCAGGTGGCTCCTTTGAAATGAGTTGTTCGGCGATGGTTGGGGCCGGGTTGCTATTTTCATCATCTTTTGATTTGAAAAAGTTCATTTTCCGGCCAAAGCCGCTATTGGAGTTGCTGGAGCTATTATTATTATTGGTAGAGGTATTATTTGTAGATGTTGCATTGGGGTTAGAGTTTGTACTGGTGGTATTATCTTTTGAAGCAGATCCGTTAGGGTTACCGGCACCAGCAGGTATTGGAACGGTGTTTAAACCAAGCTCGTTGTTGTGCTGAGAGGTCGAGGTGTTTAGTACTGCAGCATTTGGATCTACAGTGAAAGGATGTGGTGTTTTTCCGGGCACTTCGAGCTTTTTAGTTCTGTCGGATGGTTTGGGGGGAAATGATAAAACGTTTTCTCGAAAAGGTTTTGAATAGTACAGGCATTGTAATACGGAATTGCAGTAGCAGGTGTTGCCAAAGTTTTCCATGCCGAATATTTTAGCGGAGCCATCTGTTAGGTTTGAGAATTCATCTTCCGTCATTTTTTTGTCTTGATTCTCAGCAAAAGGAGGGCCTCGTTGATGATGATAAAAGGGTGAGACGGAAAGCGGAGAAAAATGAAGGAATAAAAAGGAATATTAGAAGTGGAGAATTTGAGACTAATTGAGGGAGTTTTTTGTAATCAGTTGGTGGATGCACCGTGGTTATTAAGCGTTGGCGGGGATCATTATGTAAATGCTGGGGGTTGAGTTACATAATGTGGATTGGGTGGGGAGATTCTGCATGCGGAGCGGGAGGTTTGAGTAATTATGTGGGAATATTGGAGAGTGCGACTGTAGGAATATTGAGAGTAGAACTAGCAGAGATGAGAGGGACTACTAGGTGGAATTACTGGACTGTTGATGGTGAATGGTGAGTGAGTGGCATCATAGGAGTAAAAACATTATTCGGCCAAGGAGGCTATTGAGGTAAATAAAGATATTATTAAGTGGGAATATCGAGGTAGGTAGAGCCTTTAATAAGTGACGATATCGAGGTAGGGAAAGATAATAGAACGTAGTTTATTGCCTAAGATCAAAGATTAGATCAGTCTATAGACAGATAGCCCTCGTCTCTGCTATTGAAAACAGTCAGAGGGATATTACGACGGCGTAGGAAGGGCTCCACAGCCAGCTTGTATGTGTAGTAGATCAAAGCAGCACAGGCGATAATCAGAAACGACGTCTGGGCTTGTTAGCACTTGGACACAACATAACAGGAGAAACGACGTACAAATAACAGATTCAGAATAAAGTTCATGTTGGAACTTGGGGAATGAGCACAATCCGCAGCGCTTGGGGATTCTCAGAGCGCGTAATGCTTTTTTACGTGTCTACTATTCACGTGACTAGTATTATTCTCCTGAGCAGTGCTAGTAATGCTAGGCAATCTTTCTAGTGATCGATTACTTGACGATCGATTGGCGCCAATGGGGCAATAATCAACACTCCGTGGTAGTGGTCGATGTTAGAAGGGAGGGAGAGAAGAAAAAGTTTCTAGAAGGGAGGAATGGGTTAGGGTCGATCAGCCGCAAACCAGGACATCACTCCATGGAAGAGAAAAGGAGTCATTTTTGATCGATCAAGGGATGCTAACTTTAAATCCCTAGTCCAACCCTCTTTTCGATGTCAAACTAACATTATTCCTAGTGCTTCAGGGCCTGTATGCGAAAAAAGGGTTCTAGAAGCCTGGCGGTGGTTCTAAGGCGTCGAGTTTGTGTCGTACAGGCACACCTTTCCCTTTGTCTGTGGTCCAGTTTTTGAAACATGGCCCTTCAGAGCAGCTTAATTCAGCAGGAGCTTATCCAGGCTGCTTAATCCAGGTAAAATAATCCAGACTGCTTAATTCAGTATTGGAACACTCTTGTGTCACCTCTATACGATCAACCGTGTCACTCGCCGTGAATCACCAAAATCAACTAGACTGTGCCTAATGCCTCTACTGCTACTACTACCACTACTACAACTACTAGGGAATATTACACGCATCATTGCACACAGTATCACCCTTAGCTAGACCCAATCAAGCTGGTACCAAATACTGGTCCGATCAATACTCGATCACCAGTTGATCACTAGACACCCCTATTTTTAGCTCTCGGGCCCAAACGGTTCCACAAGAACCGCCACTCATTTTTTGTTCTCGCAGGCGTTGCTCCGGAAACACAACCGGGTAACACCGGCTCTGATGAGCCTCCGATCTATGGAAGCTCGGAATATCGTCATATTCCACAATTCTGGCTCCAATCTTTTCAACGTGGCGGGTTCCAACATGCAACCAAAAAAGACTCACGAGATCGAGTCCAAAACCCATATCCACGGTTCTAACAGAGGTAGGTATCGATGCTTACTATAAACGACGACCTATAACCTGAATCAGGCAAAGGGCCAAGTATATTGACCAAAAACAGCGGCGTTGCCGGCGGTGTCGGCGGCGGCGGCATCACCTGGAGCTGAGCCACACAGTACTAAAAGGTCAGAAAAGGGCTCAGAAACGTGGTAGATCTCTCTCCTTTTTAGGCCCGCAACGTCTCCAAGTAGAAGTTTTCTCTGCGCTTTTTACCGGAGAGGGCCAAAAACGACCCACTATAATAAGAATAATAATAATTTTTTTTATACCTTTTCCGTGTCTCCTTTATTCTATTCTTATATTCTTCATTATATTCGGTTAATTCTTGTTCTTCTTCCTCATTTTCTCTTTCTATATTTCTGAATTCATCAGGAAGTCTGTTTTTATTCTTCTTCTTTTTTTTTTTTTTTCATTTTCATTTCAGATATAGAAATTATCCTCCAATATTTTTTTTTCCCTTTGATTCTCTTGTTAAATAAGGTTATTCTTTATTGGGCAGGTACAATAATCATCGAGAACTCAACTTAAAAAGCCTTCTCCATCTCTCGTTTCTCTGTTGGTCTAGTAAAGGAAGTCTTTCATTTTTGCATTTCTTCTTTTATACTTTGTTTATTCAATTTTTTATCCTACTCATTATATACGGCCAGAAAATATGCAGTCAGTTCAGGCTGTCGAGCCTACGCAGCCGCCTCAACAGCAACATTTTCACCCACAACAACAATCCTACCAAAAACAGCACTACTATTACCAACATCAACGAGTACCAACAAATGGTTCCTCAAACTCTGTAAAAAGACCATCAACTCCATCATCTCCAACTCTACCAAAAAACGTTTACCACCATCACCACCGAACCTCTAGTGCCGGGCTAGACTCATCGTACCACAACCATTCTGGCTCGCAATCCTCCTTCACCCTCCCAGTGCCCAGGACCCGCATGTCATCGCGTCCAATGAGTTCGAGGTCATCGGTATCGTCTCTAGATTTTGGTCCTGAGGCTTACGGCAATGGTTATGGCAATGGTTATGCTAATGGCTACGCCAACGGCTATACCAACGGTGGGCCACCACCACCACCACCACCGCAGCACCAACAGCAACATCAACATCAACATCAACATCATCAATCATTACCACCACCAGGTTCTGCCCCAGCTCCGGCTCCGGCTGCACCAAGTAATTACAATGGTCACCACTCGCGTCGACCATCAACCTCATCCCCATCAATCAACGAGCTGGCAAGCCAGTTCGCCTCTGCATCAATGTTTGATCTATCACAGTCTTATATCACTCCTCACATGGGCAACAATACCTCCAACCTAATGCCCCGAATCAAAACCATTGAGCTGTATAGAAAAAACGCAAAAAAGAGCAACGACCCGGTCATCCAGTTCCAATTTGCTCAGTACATGCTACAAACGGCATTATTATCAGGTACAAGCTCATTTCCTAGGTCTAGCCCTGCATCCTCAGCTAGCAGCACCAATTCCGGCTCCAACCAAAACAATTACAATACCGCTAATGGAATGCTGTCTGCCTCACCAAATCAAATCCCACGACCTTCCTCATCTGCCTCTCTTCCAATGGACAAGAAAAGCAGCAAGCATATCTCTACCCTGTCGACAGGTTCCGGCACTATTTTGACCTCGGATCAAGAAAACAAAATTAAGTCAGATCTGCTCAAAGAAGCCATCTCCAACCTTCGCAAACTATCCGACAAAGGGTATGCCGATGCCCAATACCTGTTGGGCGATGCATATGCCAGTGGGGCTCTAGGTAAACCGGATTTGAAAGAATCCTACACTCTATTCCAGCTGGCCGCTAAGCATGGTCACGGTGAAGCCAGCTACCGAGCTGCTCTCTGCTTAGAAGAAGGATGGGGAACATCTAAAGATGTCCGGCGTGCAGTGCAATTCCTAAGAAACGCTGCCAGCAAAAACCAACCTGGTGCTATGCTAAGACTGGGGCTGGCCTGTTTCTATGGACGGTTGGGCATGCCCAGCACCATTACTGTCAAGCAAGAGGGGATTAAGTGGCTCACCAGATCGGCTGAGGCTGCTAACGAAATCTTCCCCCAGGCTCCTTACGAACTGGCCAAGATATACGAAGTTGGATATAAGGATATTGTGTTCAAGGACCACTCTTATGCCGTTCAGTTGTATGTAAAATCGGCCGAACTCAACTATGTGCCGGCAGCTGCAAAGCTGGGCCATGCTTATGAATATGGCCAGCTGCAATGCCCCCAGGATGCTGCTTTGAGTATACACTATTACACAATTGCTGCACTAGGAGGAGATCCAGGGTCAATGTTGGCCATGTGTGCTTGGTACATGGTTGGCGCAGATCCGGTTTTGCCCCGAAACGAAGAAGAGGCATATGAATGGGCTCATCGCGCTGCCGAGTGTGGTTTAGCTAAGGCTCAATTCGCTGTGGGCTATTTTTTGGAAAATGGCGTTGGGGCAGAGCGAGATATTTTGCAGAGTGCCAACTGGTACCGAAAGGCAGCTGCTGGCGGTGATGAGCGAGCAGTGGAGCGGCTTAAGAAGAATCGAGACATGTCTGGTAGTGGTGGTGTCAAGAGCAAAAGAGACGATAAGAATAAAGATAAGGATTGCATTGTGATGTAGAGGAGAGGAGCTGAAGATGGAATTTAGCCGGAGCCTCGTATTTTCTGCAAAAAAAAAAAAAAAAAAAAAAAAAGACCGATGCAATCTCGAACAATCGAGGCTAAAAATACAAGGATAAACATTATAATGCTAAATGTAATAATCTGTTAACTGTTTAATATCATAATTTATAATCATGTGAGACGTTGAGCCATTACCGTAAGAACTTAAACCCTACTGGGTATGCATTGAGCCATATCTTTACTCGCATTGTATTGAACCATACCTCTACCCATACTACTCGTACTGATGCGAGATTCCAAACGACTGTTCAACATTCAAATCTCCTGCATCGCGCCACAACTCATCATAATAGGAATATAAAACGGCTGGTATCCGCTTATTGGAATGCGTGTCTCGAGCATTCACGATATGGTCCAGGGCAATTCGCTGCTCATTCAATCCAGGAGCCGCGTTACCATTCAACAGACCCTCATGGGGCCAACCAGCCTCAGAAACAATCACAGGAGGACTGGGCGAATCGGTGTCAATGTCCTCAATCGCCATGTCTTGTCGATGGGCCCGCCCCACAAAATCATCACTACAGAGATATCGTGCAAACCGTACATCTCTAGAAACCAACCGGTTCGATTCATCAGGATATAATGCAGCATTGAAATACGGTTGAATCACCAATGAAACCACGTCCACTGCGGCACATATATCCGTATCCTCAATCAATCGACCTTCGTCATCGTACGAATTACCGATCCCTTCAATTGGACCTGCCAATTGATAATGCTGTCTCAGAAACTCTTTATAGTCTCTGACGGATGCTGCATTATATTTCGTTGGAGATACCCACGACTCTACTGGCTCAGAAGTAGTAATCAGCGCCTTGAAACCGCGCTGGCTCTCAACGTGTCGCCGGACATGACGAATCATTCGCACCAAGTCTGCACGGGAATACTCCTCAGCAAACACCCCCTGAGATCCTACTACCAGCATGTCTAATCGAGACCACTCACCCCACTGTGAGATTTCCTCTAATTGCACAGTCAGCGACCGGACCAATTGATGCAGTGATCCGTCCTGAGAATATGGTTGGATTCCAAGAATGATGCCTAAATCCGGCACCTGACTTAGACGGTCCAGGATATTACAGTCTGTTGAGAATACTCGAACAGCAGAGATACCTTTCGTCTTCATTTCGCGTAGATCGTTGACCACGCTGGCTGCTGGTTTGCAAGCTCCGTTTGCAGTAAATGGGCTATAGGACACGGCCCAAGGTACTGCAACGGGGACGTTATCCTTGGAGTTTGTGTGGTATTTTGGTTGGTCCGGTAGGTCTATGAAATCATAATTCGTGTTTTTGGTTTGTGGGGGCACCAGTTGTGGATTTGATGATGAGTAGTAGCCTCCTTGCTTTAGCAATAGGAATAATGCAATCAGCCCTAGAGTCACTAGGTAAAGTCGTGAATGTATCGAATACCTTCCCATTACTTTCTGCTTCATTGAGAGGAGGAGGGGAGACGATATATGTTATACAAAATAGAATCGAGTCTATTCCAGTACTTTATGTGAGAAAGGAAGAAGGAAAAAAAAAAAAGTAGACAAATATTCACGATCCTTATGACGGAGAGTGGACACCCCCTGGTTCAATGTAAGTTATTAATTTTTTTCCTATTGGAGGGCCCAGGAGTCCCTTCTAGTGCCGATCTATTGCCGTTTTTGGCGAATTGACCAAGTGGGCATTCCGCATTTGGTAAGGCAGTTGCCGTTTTTGGAGGTGACATGAGGGCCCGGCGTCCCGGGCCGATTAGGGTGATCAAGCAGCGCGTGTGAATGGTGCGTAAATGTAGTGAGGCTTTTTTTTATGACCTGTCACAAAACCCGCTAGAGATTTATTAGAATCCGCTGGATGAATATTTCTGCCTCGATGCCAAGGCTGGTTGGTCAGACCGAAGGTCCTTAGAAGAGAAGACGAATGAGAGGAGAGGATATCAGTGATAGGTGGTGATCAAATTGACCAGGTGCCAACAGCTCGAAATATTGTTACCCTGTAGTGGACCAGACCAAGTGTGGGAACAAGAAAGCCGGGGAACCAGTTTTGTGACCTTTCGGAACTGCGTGCAAGAAATGTAAAGAAAGCTTGTGCGCCAACACAGTTGTATAATAGACTGGTCAAAAGTTGATAGATGTAGTTGTTGGTAGGGGTCCCACGTGGAGTAAAGAGCTGGGCATTCAGGCATTGAGGATCAAAAGTCGACCCGTCTAGGAGCTGAAGCTCACTATCGTCTTATGTAACTGATTTGGCCATTACCATAGAAAGAGCAATAAAGCATAGCCTTAAGTATTCATCCCCATCATCATCGCATCATTGAAGATAGCTGATTGAATCTGTGGATTCTGCGAACACTTGGCTCTAGAAAGAAAGCTCCACAATTCTCCACACATGTTTGAGCGCAATCCCGGTTAAATAAAGAAAAAAAAAAAAATTCAAAAAAAACTTTCGCTGACGTTCCAGCATGATTCATATTTTTTCAATAAATTTCCTTTCCAGTTCATTCTGTCAATTGTCAATCCTCAATCACGAATTGACAGTATGCAATGTGATATAATTGAGCAATGTTTGCAGTAAAGTCAATGAGGATGACGTCACGTTCAGTGGTTGCGGCTTGCGTCGGATGATTACATGGAGAAACCTCTAGAAAGTCGACCAAAAGACAAGTCCATAGGCAACTTTCCTTATTTATATGTATAGAGGCTCAGCCAAAAGACATCCTGTGCAGTTGCAGTTTGCTAGCATATAAGAGAGGGGAAGAAAAGTCTGATTGAACCGCTGAGAGGCATTGTTCAATTGTTACACATTCCTGTGCTTTTGAAACAGTTATACTGAACCGTGGTTAACTGTCTGTAGTTTAATGCACAATTATGACGATATTTAGCAAAAGAGCCTGTAACTGCACCTTGATATCGCGGCTTTTTTTCCATCAGATTTTTTGCCCCCCCTTTGGCAGCTCTGTTTTTAACTTATGAGCCCCAGGTATTTGGAAAAACAGCCGGCAAACTGCTTATCTAACTCACTATGCATATGCCACATAGTGGAAAGCATAGATCCATCTAGAAACCCGATCGATAATACCTTGATAATGATCGGGAGCCAAGTACCGGGAAATTTTCAGTGGGATGCGGGAGGGAGCATTAGTACCACTGCTTAAAAACTATAGTACCGTGGGTCGTGCCGTGCGGCGCGTTCTATATAGTAAAGACCAGTTTAGTTTCTAATAAGAGAAGCATTGAGAATCCAACAGACAATATAGTTATATAATTACCAGGCGAGAAACACTCGAATTGAGTATCAGAAGCACACTGAACACAGTTGTCATCTCAGTCAAAAGTATTCGAGACATAAGCAAAAACGGGCCACACAGCCAACCCACTAACCATGTACAGGGAGTAACTTTCTCTCATTTTCTTTGGTTTCAAAACAACTTTGGAGACTGCTCGATCTAAACTTTTTGATCCCAAACCCAATATCCAAATCCAGAACTGTAGACGAATTCCAATCACCGCTCTCAATTTTAGATCGAATTTGAGCGGGGTCTATCTCGGTAGCCAGTGCAATGATTTGCTATATCCGATGCAGGGGTGGATCAGCACTGAGACATAAAATAGCAAGCAACTGAAATACCACACAAAAATACTACATGTACCGCAGCACATTGCGGGAATTGCCCAGAGGCACACCGGTGGGTGGGTGGGTTGAGAAATTTGTGGGTAGAACTGTCTCTCTGTTTGTATGGTAATAAGCGGGTGAAATTGACATTCTTCTCAGCCGTGACTGTATTTGTTGTGTTTCTGTGTCTGTTTAGAACTGTTGAAAGTTGTATATAATATGGTTGGATTCCAACTTTATAATTTTATACAGCATATATCCACAGCAGCACAGGCACACACATAGAACAGCTATTTACTTTATATTAATTTTCAAACAATAAACTTATTGACACTCTTTTTAATAGAAGGATTCAATAGGAGAAACATACTTTTCTCAAATTGTTAAAAATCTTCACCAGCAGGAAATAAGTGCAAGAAAAAAAACAAGGTGCTAAAAAAATAATAATAAAAAACACCTGCTGAAGAGAGAATAAAAATCTCAAAAATATAAGCGGTGACCCTTTCTGCAAGAGAGAGACAGAGGGAGAGTAAGAGAAACAGAGCTACAAAAAAATTAATCGCCTGATTATTATCGACTTCTTTTTTGTTTGAAAAAAAAAAAAAAAATCCAAGCATAATAGTATATTAGCAGTTATAGATTAGAAAGAATATCAGCATCAATGGTGGAAATCAATGAAAAAGATACAAATCAAGGAACAAAACGAAAGGCTGATGAGATTGGTCACGACGACGACATTGAATACGGTCATTACGGTAATGTCATATCA
Source organism: Blastobotrys attinorum (assembly GCA_030564265.1). Lineage (NCBI taxonomy): Eukaryota > Fungi > Ascomycota > Dipodascomycetes > Dipodascales > Trichomonascaceae > Blastobotrys > Blastobotrys attinorum. The sequence goes on from JAJLUM010000028.1 coordinate 15,451, forward strand.
GATGCTAAAGCATTAAAGTATGCCAATGGAGAAATCCCCCGACCTATACAGCAACTACAAAAAGCGTTAGACAAAACGAAGAATGCTCGAACCAATTCCATAAAACCAGGGGATTGTGTAATCCATTGGTTCCGAATGGATCAAAGGACTGGTGACAATAGGGCGCTGTCCGGGGCTTTCCGTTTAGCTCAGACGAACAACATCCCTTTGATCTGTGTATTTCTAGTCAATTTCAACGATTGGAAACGCCATTTGAGAAGTAATATCCAGGCAGATTTTATTATGAGGTCACTAAAGGTACTACACAAAGATCTGTACAAGCTGAACATTCCACTGATCGTTGAAGCCACCCAGAGTTATTCCCGAATAATTGACCTGGCCAAGCAATACAATTGCAAACACATATTTGCAAACATAGAATACGAAGTCGACGAATTGCGTAGAGATGCACGTTTAGTCGAAGAATGCATGAAAGAAAACATTGCAATGAATCTGGAACATGATAGTTGTGTGGTAAATCCTACCGAACTATTTACCAAGACTTCCGATAAGCCATTTTCTGTATTTACACCATTTTACAAGGCATGGGTGGCTCATCTATGCCAGCACATGTCTCTTTTAGACGAAACACCAAAACTGAGTGAGCTTCCTGCTGCCAATGTACCGAATGGGTTGTTGAAAGAATCAGTCGACCTGCCAGAACTCCCCTCAGACATGCAAAGTTTGTCGAACGATTTTGATGAATCTCATGGCCCTGAATACTGGGAGAAATTATGGCCTGCCGGTGAGCACGTGGCGTTGGAAAAACTGGAAAATTATGCTTCTTCAAAGTTAAAGAGTTATAAACATGATCGTGATTTTCTTAACTTGGAGGATGCCACGGCTGGATTGAGTGTTTACATCGCCGCTGGAAATATTGCTACGCGTACTGCAGTGCGTAGAGCAGTTAATTTTGAGCATTCAACGGGGAAAATAGGAATTTTGAGATCTACCATGGATATGAACAGTTCAGGAGCTGCTAACTGGACTAGTGAAATTGCGTGGCGGGATTTTTACCGAAACATTGTGGTCAACTTTCCTTATGTATGTATGAACAAACCTTTTAAACTGAAAACTGGTCAGATTAAATGGTCTAATGATAGAGCCAATTTTGAGAAGTGGTGCCAAGGAAAGACCGGGTTTCCAGTGGTAGATGCTGCCATGAGGCAGTTGTTGCAGACAGGTTACATGCACAATCGGGGCAGAATGATTGTGGCATCTTTCCTGACCAAACATTTACTCATTAATTGGCAATGGGGAGAGCGATTCTTCATGAAGCATCTTATTGATGGAGATTTTGCTTCAAACAATGGTGGATGGGGGTTTGCGTCTAGTTGTGGTGTGGATGCACAGCCGTACTTCAGGATATTTAATCCATATCGACAAAGCGAAAGGTTTGATGCAGACGGATCTTATATACGCAAATATGTTCCTGAGCTTCGGGGGATTGAAAGTAATACAGCTATTCATGAGCCCTATGCTCGTGGGGCTGGAAGTATCGCTCGAAACAATGATTATCCTGAACCAATGGTTTCACACCAGAAAGCAAGACAAGTAGCTTTGGATACATTCAAGGCTGTGGTGTAAACATGCATATGTGTTATTATTTTGGGTATTTGAGAACTGATATTCTATATTAATTTTTATTGAAAATGGTTCCTGAACTACAACAACAACAAAAACAACAACAATAAGAAGAAAAAAAAAAAAAAAAAAAAAAAAAAAAAAAAAAAAAAAAAAAAAAAAAAAAAAAAAAAAAAAAAAAAAAAAAAAAAAGAGGGACAAACGGCAGAATCAGTCTATCGTGGGATGGACTGATGACACGATAGTACCATCAACTGCTTTGTGAGTGTGCTGATATATAGAGAATTATTAGCAACAGTGAGATAAAGCAAATAGTAGAATTTATACTAAAACAAAAAATAACACTGTTTCTCTCCATAGAAAAGATGCCGATCTGAGTTGTGAAATTAAGAACAATGGATATTTATTATTTGGCGTACGCACATAGAATGGATTATAGAGACGAAAAAAAAATTAATTCATTAGTTCAAATTAGTACTAGATCGACTGGCCTTCAGTCCACCAGAACTCTTACCTCCAACTATACACTGAGAAATCTGACCTCCCTTGTTGCTACCGATTGAAGAAGCACGAGATTGAGTAGACGATGGAGTGCCAGAGATGAACTCTGGCTGAATAGTTGTGGAATGAATACCATGACCGTGAAGGCATGCATTGATGTTTTGGGCTAGCCGCATAAATTCCTCTTCACTGAGAGAAACAGACACGTGCAAAGTAGCGATAAACAAGTCTTCTTTCAAAATCCAAATGTGGAGGTCATGAATGTCTTCTACTCCCGGTAGGGAGGCAACATCTTCCTTGACTTCGTCAGCATCTATCGATTGTGGAGCGGCCTGCAGCAAGATGGAAGATGCCTTTCTACATAACGGCAGAGCTGAAGAGAAGATGATCACAGTGATAAACAGTGAGATTACAGGGTCCATATAGTACTTCCAAGAATAGTCTGTTTTCCAAATAAACAGGGCAGTCGCAATGACACCAACATTTCCTAGAGCATCTCCCAAGACGTGAAGGAATACTCCATGCATATTTAGAGATTTTTGTTTCTTTTGAACGCCCTTTGGTCTTGAATGATAATGGTTTGTATGAGGTCCAGAAGAGTATTGGTTATTACCGATAACGGTCTCAGAGCCAGAACCACTAGTGCTGGTATTACCCAACAAGCTGGTTTGTTCATTAATGGTTTCTTCAGGTAGTATATCGGCGACTGGGCCGTCTTCGTTATTAGAAATGGTATTGTAGGTGCTTGAGTTTTTGTTTTTAGTGGCTGGGCTGTTACTTCCCTGGAAATGAGAATGACTATGAGCGTTTTCTTCATCGTTTATAGAGCCAGAATCACCATGACTGTGACTATGGCCACTGTCGTCGGCGCCACCATGAGAATGTCCATGTTCATGGAAGAGTACTAGCCCTACAATATTTGAAGCTAACCCAGCAGAGCCTACGATAAGGATTAATACAGGATTTGTGATAATTTGAGGTTCTACGAATCTTTGGATTGCTTCCAAGAAGATTGTCATACACAGCGCTACCAAGAAGACACCGTTGATTAACGCGCCGAGAATTTCAGCTCGTTGCCACCCGTAGGTGTATTTGGAGTCTACGCCTCTGCTTTTAGCGACTCTGACGGCCCATAGAGCGACAATTAGAGAGAAAATGTCATTCAGCATGTGAAATGAGTCTGCTACTAATGCCAATGAGTGTACAGCATATCCTGAAAAAATACGAGTTAGTATCTCCATATTGGAAAAGAGAGCACAAATATAAAGGTGACATACCTACGATAATCTCCAAGAAGAAGAATGCAGTGTCTATACCGAGAAGAGTGAGGATACGAAATTCTCGACCCTTCATTGTTTATTATATGTTGAGTATAGATTGAGTGTCTATTGGTAAAAAGGGATTAATTACCAAATATTTTTTTTCTGTTGTTGTGTGAGCGTGTGTGTGAGCAAACTGAGAAAAACAAAAAAAAAAATTAAAAATAGTGGAAACGCAGGTAACGCAGGATCTCCAGGTTTCACGGTAAGTGGACCGATAGTGGTAGTTCTAGACGTGCTGTTTATAATAATTAATAGCTGTGGGCAATGCTAAATTTGCCAGTTAATATTAAGTCAGAAAAGCGATCTTATATAAGTAAAGTAGTTTCTCTAAAAAAAAAAAAAAACAACTCAAAAGAGTCCCTTAGTGGTTATCGATCTCAAATATGGCTCGGAATCCGCCCAGCCTCCAGCCTCACAAGGAATATGCAGCAGTGGGTCACGTGATTGGGAGCCTTGTAGTAGAGCCGCGCAACGCTGTGTCGATATAATATGACCACATAGCGCATGTCAGCAAGAACTGCGGGTGAATACTGCCTGGTAGCATAATACCATTCAGTTACACTAGCAAAACCACCAAGCTAATTATGTAGCACTGGTGATTTCACAATTTTAGGTTCTACGGGGTGGTCGAATCTGCACTATCAATGTATGTAGAAGCATCTCAGGTAACGATCTGATTGGCGGATTACCGGCAGTCCCGCGCCAGGCACATTTAGGTTTTAGTGGGATTATCTCGGAGCCGCACAATGGGTAAGGGCAATATAAAGATATTCCTGTGATGGACTACAGCACTGGAATAGAACATATATATATAAACAATATAAATAAATACAGAAGTAGATATATAACACCATATGGAATAATGCTGATCACTCTTTATGGTCTTTCACTACTTTTTTTTTTTTCTTTTTTGCTCCCTCCTCTAGCTCCAGTCGAGAGATTACTCGAGTTAATCTTGTGGTCAGAAATTACTCAAGTTTTTGGCGCTTAGCTCGTCGTCCAGGACGACCTGGACCTTTGGAGGAATCTTTGCCTATAGATGAAGGTTTCAGTAGCTTATTTAATGCTCGTCTGTTGGCCTCTAGTTCTTTCCAACGAGCCCGCAGCTTGGCTAACTCGTTGGCGACTTTATCTGCAGTTTGGCGCCATTCTTCGTCTTGGTCTAGTCTTAGCTCGCGCAGAGATTCGATATCACGGCGGACTTGGTCAATGTCTATGATGTTTGTGGAGGAGGAAGAAGAGAAAGGGGGTGTGGATGATGACGATGCCGAAGATGGTGGAGATGTAGCCGGCGGTGAGGATTTTTCATTCCGCATACCATTTGGTCTAGATATTTTTATTGTCGTTGTTGATTTTGTGCTCATATTGAGAGGGCTTTTATAGAGGTGTAGAGGATTTACCAAGTGGTGATTCTAGCAAAAAAAAAAAAATTATGTGGGTGAGTGGATATGTGTGCGTGTTTGAATTTTTTGTTAAGGGACTCTTTTTTTTTTTTTTTCCCTGTATGTAATATGGCAGTTCTCAGAGAGTCCTTTTTTTTCCTTCTTTCTTTCTGGGTTTACAAGGCTATTAATTATCCCAACTAGAATATGCTTGGAAGAATAGAGAAGTAGAGGTAAGAAAGAAAAGTCCAGCAATTGGGTATAGTAGAAAGGAAAAACAGTGTATCAGAAAAAATGCCCGTTTAGGATATTTGGAGCAATTCGATGATCGTAGAATCGTTTGGGAACAATGAGACAGCGAAATGGGAAAAGCCCCCGTGAGGCTGCCGGGTCAGAAGCCAGGATCCCGGGCGAGGGCGATCGAGAAAATCTAATCGGTAGCCTAATGCCACAAAAAGCGAATCCGTGAACTAAGTAGTACGAAATCTTTTGTGAGTTTATTCTCGAGTGTGCTTGAGTGCAATAGTGCATTAGTGGTTTGAGTACCGAGTCCGTACGTGGGAGTTCACTATTGAGTTTACCAAGTAGTTTAAGGTGGTTTTGGAATGTTATAGTATTATTAGACGCAATCGTGGACTGTCCCAGCCGGAGCGATCATTCACAGTAGTAATCCACTCCGAAATACGCTGTCCATATTTGTTGATAAAATGCAAGAATTATGGCTATAGCCTTTCTAAAAGTTGCGGCTCATGCTTAGTGGGCAAGCATCTTGATGCTGAAACGGTGCTGCTTATATAGATTCAGTGCTTAATGGATCTCAATGCCTATATCGGTCGTCGCCTAGGGCGAGAGCCTACGCAGTTCACTGAATAAAAGACTTTTATACCTATATAACTAAATACGCTATTTACTTGTACATATGTATAGGTACGCGGTATCTTTCCAGCATTTCCAACAGATTGCAACCACTAACATACTAGCAAAACTGGATGAGCTCAACACACAGAACGTTATAGTCACTCACCACAGCACTACCACAGTATTCACCACCACAATAGCCTCCACACACACACACCATTAATAGTTGAATACCCACACTGATATATATTACGGCCACCAAAACTCATCACTGCATCACATGCCACATTAGTCTTCATACTATGCACAGTTGGACGAGCCGCACGCGCTGGACTCTCCTGCAAAGAGACACTGCCACTGCCGGGTGGCTCTGGCACTGGATCAGTCCAACTGTACAAAACTTATCGTTAGCCATTGGAACACCAACTTATCGTTGGTCATTGGGGAACTCCAGTATCAAAGAGGCGTTAACAGTTTTCTAACGACAATAGGAAATCACTATTGGGGCCCCTTTCCATGCGCTATTCTATAAATACAATCGCTATACCTAGGATCGTCATAAGCATCAGCTTTGTGATCATCTCCACCTGCTGTCTAGCGCTCGACAATTATCTCTGCAGTTGCTGCTTCTCGTGCCCAATCCCAGTGGCAAAATACCTCTTATTCCTGATAACGAATAATCTGATTACCACTACGCACGGCACGGCACGCGGAGCACCGCTTTGGATAGGTCCCCCGCGTAAACCGTTTTTTTATTAAGCGCCCGGTGGGATCTGCGGCCATTTAGGTGAAAAATCTCCGCCAAACCCATTACGTAATTGCCCAAACTGCTTCTACCTGTTGGGGCGCGGGGATTAACTCCTCTTTTTTTTTTTTTTTTTTCTTCCTCCCCCACTCAGGAAAAAAAAGCCCGGCATAATCCTAAAGCCTAAAAGTGAATTCTCCGACCAACCAAGCCAAAATTAAAGCTGGAAAGATTCAGTAAAAGCTTTCACTTGCAGGTAGCAGCCAAGTATTTCTGTCTTTACTCCTTAGTCGTCCTCTTTTTTTTTTTTTGCTCTATCTTTCTTTTTTATTTATTTTTTGGTCTCTTCATCATTTTTGGTCTCTTTTTCTTTTGGCCGCTATTATTTCTTAACGTACCCTTCTATTGAACGATTTTGACTATAATTATTCAGGTGTGTTAATCAATCGGTTTTATTGTAGCATATCGTCCAGTATATGGAAAAAATAGTTCGAAAAGACGGGAGAACGATACGAAACAAGTAGTACAATCGAGGAATTTAGTACTTTAGCATTACTGATCATCAGCCATAACGGGTTTTGATTGATAATCCTACCTCGTGGAAAAAAACAAAAAAAAAAAAAAAAAGCCAACTGTACCATCACCATCACCATCACCACCATCACCATCACCATCACCTAAGACCACTATACCAATCCAGGTCCTAAAACCCACTGTGCCAATCCAAGTTTCACAAGTTACTGTACCAACCCAGGTCCATAACCTCACTGTACCATCATAAGTCACATCAATAATGAAAAAATCAACCTCGAAGCGATTGGTATATGTGCTCTCAACAAACAACTCAAATGCCGGCCATTCGCTTGGTGTCAACTCTATAGCAGTAGATCCAACCCCTAAATCCGTAAACGGCTCCTCGAGCTCAGGTACTCTATACAGCGGTGGTCGAGATGGAATCATCCATTCATGGGACTTGCAAAACGTAGATTTGTCCACAGACTACGACAATACCTCCCTCGACGTCACTAATGGTAACGGCCATATCAACGGTAACGGTACCAGTGCGGCAAAAAACGAAGAAAACAAATACGGTAAAACAATACCATTGAGAAAAGAACAAATTCATACAAATTGGGTCAACGATATTCTATTAACAAACAATCACCAGAATGGTAAGTCCTTTTTCCTTACATCTTTGATAAACCAGTTACTAATCAAAAAAAAGTCGTATCCTGCTCTTCGGATTTAACTGTAAAGCTCTGGAACCCCGAATCAAATATCCAATCTATCATTGGTCAACATCGCGACTATGTAAAATGTCTAGCATCACCATCCCAACAGGCAGACTGGATTCTGTCTGGAGGGCTGGACCGTAGGGTAATGGCATGGGACCTGGCCAGGGGCACAGAAAAGTTCGCCATAGATGCAATCTCTGACGACCCAAAAGTGTCTATATATGCATTGGACGTTAATAAAAACGGACTTATTGCCTCAGGAGGCCCAGAGTCAATCGTAAGGTTATATGACTCGCGAACAGCCAGTCAAACCGTGCAATTTGTAGGCCACACTGACAATATCCGTTCTGTCCTAGTCAGCAATGACGGCCAATGGGTTCTAAGTGGATCTAGCGATTCAACAGTAAAGCTATGGTCTGTTACAGCCTCAAGGCTACTGCACACCTTTGACATGCATGATGACTCTGTGTGGTCTTTGTTTTCACGAAGTGACAGCCTGGATGTATTCTATTCTGCCGATAGAACCGGGCTGGTATGCAAAACAGACCTGCGGGGATGTGATTCCAAAAAGGTCGAAGTTGACGAAGGCATTTGTTCGGTGGTCTGTAACGAACACCAGGGTGTATCCAAAATCGTCGCCACGGGTGACTACCTATGGACCGCCACGTCTAACTCATGTATCCACAGATGGCAAGATATCGATACTGGCCCATATGTCCGACAACTGCTAGAAAACACCAGAGGAGCAGATGGCAAGGAGAATGGTAACAGCAAACTAGCCAACGGCGCTAATGAGCCGCCCCTCGAGCCAACAGAAGCTATTGCTATTGAACAACCTGCATTAATACCTGTTAGTTCATCTTTTGCATCTGGCGCCGCGAGCGATAGTAAAGCCAACAACAAATCCAATTCCACTAACTCCTCCACTTCGTCTAGTGCTACCAGTATCGCTGTAAACTTTTTGAACCTGGAAGGTGGACCATCACTAAACTTCATCAAAGAGAAATACAAGAAACGCAACATTCGTGTTCAGACTGCGCCCTCAGAACCAGGTGTTTTCATAGATGATGAGCCAGCCAAGATATACGTAGAGGCATGGCAAAAGAATCCTGTAGAGACCTTGGAGGGCCATATAGGGCTGATCAAACACCGACTGTTGACAGACCGGCGACGAGTTTTGACAGTTGACACCGCTGGTGAAGTCAAGATGTGGGATCTTGTGCAATGCAAACCACTACAATCTTTCGGTACGGGTCTAGATATTGACGATCTAGCTGATGAGCTGAATGCACTGGACAACAAGACCGCCTCTATCTCCAACTGGTGCCAAGTCGCTACGAGGACCGGCGAGCTCTATGTTACTTTAGAGAAAGGATCCTGTTTCGATGCAGAAGTGTATGCCGATGAACTCAAAGAGCTGGAAAACGGTGATATTGTGTTCAAAGACGACCATCGAATTAACATCGGAAGATGGGTTATCAAAAGCTTGTTGAATAACTTAATCGTTGTTGAGGTTGCTAAAGATAAAGAAGCACGTCGACAGAAGAAGCGGATGCTACACGACAATCCATCCAGCGGCTCTCTTTCGACAGTCTCTACAGTTGCGTCTACCAACAACAGTAGCAACTATAATAATAGTAACGGTTCAAACAGCAACAATTACAATGGTAGCAAGAAAGCTGATGACTCGTCATCATATGAAGCGATTCAAAAGGTAGCAGCTCCAGTTGTAGCGCCTGCGGCTGAAGAGCCTGTCGCACCACCCACAAAGTCCAAATTTATGGGTCGACTGAGAGGATTTGGGAAAAAGAAGGACAAGGCCGGGAGCTCTGCTAGTACTACCTCTACCACTACTAGTAGCAGTAACAATAGCACAGGAACAGCGACTGGGTCAGGTGGCGGCAATGCCGCTACTGATAGTAGTAACACTGCTGGAACAAGCGCCTCACAATCAGCTAATGGGTCAAACGTTAATACAGTGACGCGACCAGAAATGTCGATGGCAGAGTTGATTAGCGAGTGGAGAAGTCATAGTACGATCAATTCTGCAGCTTTTAGCCCTCCACCTCTGGAAGATGCGCCGCCTATGAGTATTCCTTCCAATGTCAAGATCTTGGTCTCTGAGCAATCGGCTGATGCTGGTGGTACAATGGATCTCTATAGAGGAACTGTTGGAACGGTTAGTCAGGAGTTCGAAGCATTTGAGAAAGTAGCTCCAGAATGGCTTGCTCGTGTGATATTCAAAAACGAGCTACCAGCGAAGGAGGGAACCAAAGTTGGCTTCACTCTGCAGCCAGAGAATGATGCTATGCCACAACTTACTGGTGGAGCAGGTAATCTGCGATTGACTGCGTACCAGATGCTGCGTGCTAGAAAGGTTTTGATTTATCTAGTCGACAAGCTGGAGGGAGAATCCAAATACTCGGTAAATGATTTCGATCTATTCTGCCAGGGTAAATTAATTACTCCTGAGATGACTTTGGCGTCCATCCGAACCAAGATTTGGAGATCTGGGGGCGATGTAGTGCTGAAGTATAGTTTTAAGAAGTGACTGAATGTCGTCTGAGTGGTTGGATGCATGAAGTCACAAAATCCCTCCTCTCTCAAAAATAGCAGGATTTTATTTAATGAATAGTACAATAGCAAGCATAGTTTCTACCAGTTATATACTAATTATTCAAAACTTTCACCTGCTACGGCTCGTCGGTTTTACAGATTTGTCTTAGTTCCACCGGTTGAGCCTCACAAGTGAGGCTCCGCGGGTAAATCTCAGTCCGTAAACCCACTACCGGCTCCAATGGTCCCAGCCCGAGCCTTATGAAAAATTTTGGAAATACACCAAAATATTATCAACGAGATACTAATACACCACCCACAATGGAAGAAGAGAGAGAAGCCACTCGACTGTGGCGAGCATTCAAGACAATCAAAGAGCTTGTCCGGGATCGAGTATGTGTTCAGATGTGGATCCTCACTGAAGAGGAAGCAAATCCTCACACCATAGTGCTAACTGACAAACTAGGGATATAACATTGGTCAACAAGAAATCGATATCACCCTTGATGAATTCCGATCAGCATATTGCGACGCCTCAGGACGAGTACAACGAAGTATGATGTCGTTTCAGGCCGTCCCAACAGCAGAATCTCTCGAAAAGTACCCAGAGTTAGGGTCCTTGTGGGTCGAGTTCTGTCCAGAAGAATCCGTCGGTGTCAAGACAATGCGAACATTTTGTCTACACATTTCAGAAAAGAATTTCTCCACAGGTCTATTTATCTACCAGAAGAGTATCACTGCGGCAGCTGCCAAACTGGTCCCCAGTGTGGCTCCTGCAGTGATTGAGTCCTTCCAGGAATCAGACCTGATCGTCAACATCACCAAGCATAAATTGGTACCAAAGCATATCCGACTATCGGACCCAGAGAAGAAAGAGCTACTGGAAAGATATCGACTGAAGGAGTCACAGCTGCCACGGATCTTGAAGGATGATCCGGTGGCTAAGTATCTCGGGTTGAAGCGTGGGCAAGTAGTGAAGATTATTCGAAGGAGTGAGACCAGTGGACGATACGCTAGTTATAGAATTTGCCTATAGCGTTTGTGTTATGAGATGGATGACTCCTTGTTTTTTTTTCTTACTGTTGTAAATCTATATACACTGATATATTTAATAAATAATAATGAAAGTATCGAACTTGAAGTGAGCGCGTAGTGAAAAGATGTGAAAGTTTGAAATGCAGTGGCTGGTTCTAGTGATAATCGCTGCACTATACTAGCTTATACACACAGTTGTCTCTAAGAACTATTTGGTCCTATTTTTATTACTAGTTAAATATGCGATGTTCGTGTGATAATCACCTGCAGAAAAGTAAGGCGAGGAAGAAAAAAAAAAAAAAAAAAAAGCGGCGGGTTCGCAGGTGGGTGGCAGCATGAGCCTCGCGATAATAGTAGTACCAGACCGTAAAACCAACCCAGGAAGAATATATGTAATATCAATTTCAAGAAAGAGCTAGAATATCAAATCATTGTAACTCCCTTTGTCTCAAGAAGTATTTAAATTGTTTTAAATATATACTTAATTTGCCTATACTATTACCTATAGTAGTAGCTTGAGGTGGGACCTGAATATGCCGGTGAGACCTTGATCACCAGCCATCCTATTTATCGAAGACCTCCCTTCCAATTTGTCGATCGACCAAGCGTTCAAACCCATATATTGAGACAATGACTACGAAAAAGAAAAGCTTTGGAGTAACTAAAATCTCTGATTAGCCCAACCCACCAGGTGATTCTGCTGGATGTTGAGGGACCAGCTGCAGGTGGTTTGGTATCAAATCTAGTTTACAAACCCGGATGCTCACTCAATCTAAGGTGATTATTTTTCCCAGAGGATCGCCGCTTTTGAACAAGTACTGATGCTGTTTCTCGTACAGTCCAGTTGCTGTATTATTATTATTACTTTTTTAGTGTCTCTAGGTAATTTAGCTATATAAATATACTGCCTTTTCCCTCTTGAAACCTTTTTCATTTTGCACTCTAGTGTGTTCCACTTTACTCTTAGACATACACTAAAACCATTTCACTGATATATATATAAAAAACAGAAATGTCTCGCGCTGCATTTGTTGGTAAACTCAAGTCGTTAACAAACATTAATTTGTTTGTTTTGGCATTACGGCTGGTCCAGTTCTTCTTTGCCGGTATGGAAGTAGGGCTCATGGGCTACTACATTAAGCAAGAAATCGACTCTGGAGATTCGGCATCATCGCCCTATGTTTTCCTACTAGTGGCAGCAGTTTTTACAATGCTTACTCAGTTTTTCTACTGCTTCGAGATCCCATCAAATGTCAGATTCTTGTTTCTATGGGACTGGTGCATTTCCGCTGGATTCTTGCTGTCTTTCTTTTGGATGCTCAACTACATGAAGCCATTGCCATGTGGCTGGGGTGCATTCAATCCTTTCGGCTCGAATCACTGTGGTCAATCTAGAGCTGTTTTGGTTATTCAGATTGTGCTTTGTGTGTTATGGTTTATCTCTGGATCTCTGGGCTTCATCGACTTGATGCAGCGAAGAAAGAAGGCCAGAGCTCTTGGTGATGTATAAATCTTCGATAAAAGAGACCACTTATAGAGACACCAAATTGCATATCTGTTGGTGAACATGGGCAACCTGTTTTAAACATCACCAAAAAAAAATTAAAAAAAAAATCAAAAATGTCTGACACTTCAGCCGCACCAAAACTTACTTCTAATTATCAGTTAACGAATTTTCAAGTCGCTCCTTATGAATTTATGAAAATGTATCTACGAAACTATATATCTCTATTTTATTAATTGTGAAATAAAAATTTTGAACTTTGTAATAGTAGTTTGAACTTGTCGCAGTGAGGGTATCTAAAATGTGGTGGTTGAACAAGTAAAGCCGATGCGGCAGACACTTTTGAAACATCCCCACCACCCGATCTCCATGCTATCCAGCCATTCTATTTTTAAAAGCTACCTGAATTAGCTATTCTAAGGTGTTCTCAGTTCTTTTGATAATTATTATCATGCGTAAGGGATCTTCACACCTAACCAGCCATCGTCATTTTCCTGGTGCATGAAGAAAAGAAAAAAAAATTCCCCTAAACGGGTAAATTACGCATCGATTAAACTCTTATGAATATGAAATGCATCACCATATACAATCCATCAAGTGCCATTCCCTAGTCGGCCACAAAGAACCGAGTCACTTGTCCCCTGCCACCACCTGATATCTTTCACACTAACACCCCGTGGAGGTGCTACCATCGCACCCTGATCACCTAGATATGTGGGCCCAATCGTTATAATCAAGCTATCCACCAGTGAGGGCTCACATAACAGCGCATTAATCACAGTGGCTCCACCTTCTACCATAACTGATTTAATCCCGCTGAGGTACAGCTCTGATAAGATATCGTGCCATGGAATTACTGCTCCTCCACCAAGTGGTAAAACCTTCCCGCCTGCAGCTTCTATTATCTGTGCTTTGGCGGCATATGTTCCTGGATCAGTTAAACCAGATACAATCACCCATGGGGCCAATGCGTCACCAGCTGACGCTAGTTTTATTACGGCAGACTCGTGAGTAACATTCCATCGAAACTGTGGATCCACCACTACCGGCCGGATCGTGTTTTTTTCCTTTGCATTGCTTGTTGGATATCTACAATTCAGCTTGGGGTCATCTGCCTCTACAGTGCCAGCTCCTACTAGGATGGCATCATGAAAAGAACGTATGTAATGGGTCATTGTCTTGGTCTCTGGATGAGAGATCACGGTCCTCACACCCGGCTGAGCTGCGATGCGAGAATCTAGAGAAGCGGCATATGTTAATGTCACGAACGGCCGCTCTATCAGTTCATGCCTTTTGGGAAGGTAATCCTCAATTATTGGAATTACTGATGGAGGCAGTTCTACCAATTCTCCCATTCTGTTCTGTAGTACTGTATATCATTTTTCTTAAACTTTTTGATGTTGAATAACCTGCTTACCTAAGGAGTCCACTGCCGGCGTTGTAATACTCCCAAGAACATCACCTTTTTTTCCATTCCTAACCTCACCGATACACATACACCCAATCACCCATTCGCCACTCTATCCAATCATAATATATAATACAGTATGGGAGAACCAATCCAACACCGTTTCAACCCTTATGCAGACAACGGTGGCACAGTAGTAGGAATTGCAGGTGCAGACTTCGTTATTCTGGCAGGTGACACGAGACACTCTAGTGGATTTTCAATCAATTCTCGATTCCAACCACGAGTTCACGACCTAGGAGATGATATAGCATTCTCAGCAAACGGGTTTGCCGCAGATGGTGAGGCATTGAAACGGGCTCTACAGGCACAGATGGAATGGTACCATCACAGTCACAATAAACCATTGAAGATCAAGTCGTGTGCGAGACTGGTCCAGCAACATTTGTACGGGAAGCGATTCTTTCCTTACTATGTCCAAACTATCATTGGTGGGCTAGATGAAGAAGGAAGAGGTGCATTGTACACATACGATCCGGTTGGGTCATACCAACGAGAACAGTCTCGAGCAATTGGCGCTGCTTCGTCGTTGATCATTCCGTTTTTAGATAATCAGGTATATCTCAAAAATCAGTTTGTGCCTGGTACTAATGGCTCTGAGAAGCGCAAGCTGGAGTATTTGCAGCTGGACGAGGCTGTCAAGATTGTCAAAGACGCATTTACATCTGCTACTGAACGACATATTCAAGTTGGTGATCAGCTTCAGATTGTTCTTATTACAAAGGAAGGTATTAAGACCACATATCACGAATTGAAGAAAGATTAAGTTTTCTTGGCTTTCGATTGTAGTATTATCTAGTATTATAATCAACAACCCAGTTTGCGGACGAATTGTTCTTTTTTTTTTTTTTTTTTTTTTTTTTTTTTTTTTTTTTTTTTTTTTTTTTTTTTTTTTTTTTTTTTTTTTTTGTTTTTATTATATAGCACCACACCCTCATCTACAATTGGCCCTATTCTTCACTGTCTCTTACTACTCATTCCTAATTTTACCGCTATATAAGCCTCATATCTACTATGGCAGCTCTAACAACCTACTGTGGCAGCTCAAATTTCTGGCCCTTCATCACCTTAGTATGATAAACATAGAAAAAATCAGAATACAAAAGGGTCTGAATAATCCCTGCAAAAAACGACACCAAGTCGAAATCAATGTTGAAAGCCCACTTGTAGATCCAATTGAACACATACAAGAACCGATAAGCTCCTAGGGCAAAGATATAATGCACAGTTAGAGATTCAGCCTCGCCGGTACGTTGCAGCATAAACAGCTGAGGCAAAATAGCCACACATTCTAGCCAAATACTAAAAGACCACAAAATCTCACTGAAAGTATATGCCAAGTTGAAAATCAATGCCATTACAAACGCGCCTCCCAGTAGATAGTCCACTCGGAACGTGTCAATGTTGGGGTTCAGAGTTGGCTTGAACTTTTGCATCAAGTGCAGGATGTAGATCGAAGTGCCAATGAATACAAACTTCATGATAGTGTTGTACATGCTTTTCCATGGCATTGTGACCAGGTCGAGATATCGCGTCAAATATACCAGTGTGTAGAGAGCTTGTGTTTTGAAAGAAATACCTGCCACTGATTTAGATGTGTGTATTTTGTTGATTAGGATATAAATACTGGCGCAATGAGCGGCGTCCCCTGTGACCATGAGTGTTAATTTCCAGTCAATTCCTCTATATAGACGTCCCTATTAGTACACATACCCGCTAGTCTAAATATATTGAACATTGTGGTGCTTTTTTCTTTTTTGTTGAATATATGTCAATGTGGTGTCGAATGGTTTATTATTATGTTTGGGATTGGGTGGTTTGCGATGGATGATGTGTTGGCAATAGGCAAGGGTTCGCGTGACTAAGCGTCTGCCAATTCATTATGTAATATTCACCGATCGGCCAACGATTAGTATGTATACTAGATTAAATACACTAGATGAATGAATAAATAATTAGATCCAATTAATTGTGGTGCTGAGAAGCAAAAATAACTCATTTTCTCTGCCTCTTCTGTGGCCTCGTGGTGTCCTCGTCCACCAAAGACCGATATTTCGTTCGTCCCTTCAGCCCAAGTCCACCTCGCACCTGAAGAGCCTCCGGAAGCGACTTCTTATCCTTATAGTCATCTTCTACCCGTTCCGAGTAATCTCGATTAAACAGCTTGTCGTCTTCCACTGTGCTATCGCGGTAAAACGCACCCTTGTGATACCACTTCTGCATGAACCCACCTTTCTTCGACCGGTTATCTTTGGCTTCCTGCTGAGCAGCCAGCTTTCCGGCATCCTCTTTTTGCAATTCTTCTTCAGTTAGATTCTGTCGCCGCTCTAGTTCCTGCCTTTCCGCTTCTTGCTCCTCTAGCTGCTGCCGTTCACGCTGAATCCGTTTCAGCTCACGAATCTTCCATGCATTATATTCCGCCGGGGGGTCCAAATCATCAGTGTCGTCGATAATTAGTACCTCATCTTCATTACTGTCCGCGAACCGACTTTGTTTTTCCATTTCTTCTAGTCGCACCTGGCTTTCTATGATCCTTAATGTTTCTTCGTGTCGTCTTTGTTCTTGCTTTTCGTTCTGAGCTGTTTCATTTTGTTCCTTCTTCTTCTTGGATACATATACAGGTTTGAATCGAGGTTCATTGTCTGACTCCGACTCTGACTCTGATTGTGACTCTGATCCATCTTCTGAACCTGAATCATCCTCATCATTTTGACCTTCTTCTTCGCTGCTTGCATTTTCCTCTCTTCCAGGCTTTGTGAGAATATCTTCCGCCCTTGGTGCTGCAAAATACTCTTTTCTGGAATTTTTACCTGTCTGGGTTTGGTTCTTCTCCTGCTTTATATGCTCTACTGAGGTGGCACCACTATCCTCAGAATTATTCTGCTCTTGAATTTCTTGTTTGATCTGTTTCTCTGCCTCTGGAAGATGCAAATTCTCGATTTTAATTCCAGTGGTATGTCCACCCTCTTCGTTCTCGTCCTCTTCCCTTTCATATTCTTCTGTTTCGTCCTCCTCTTCTACGCTGTCACCATCTGACACACTCCCATCTACATCGGGTCTACCTGCAAAATGTCGCCGTACTCTCGGTTGTGGGGGCTTAGATCTTGCTTTCATGATATTTTGCTAGTCCTAACTGTGGTGGTGGTGCGGGATTCCAACGAGGAGAAAAACAAAATTTCTGTCTGGTGTGCGTGCGGCGTCGAAGACAGACCTCTTTCCTAGTGCGGCTCAAATCTAGACCGCCGCACCGAACATAGCTACTCTCCTTGAACCTCTCTACTATGGAATTTCATCGGTCAATATAAAAGACACTATACTCTGAACGGAGGAAGAAGCTATGCCAAAGAAAGCTAGAATAAGAGCTAGAAAACTTCGGAGAGAATCACAGAAAAAAAAAGTACCAAGGACACCTCAGCTTTGTGAGAGCATAGTTTGTCAAATATTATATTACTGTAATCACTCTACATTGAAATCGGCGCTAAATGTCTCTTCGCTTTTCAAACGTTGTGCCGAAATTATCCTGTGGAGAATCGTTTTTATTGGGCCGTGCTGTACTAGCATCGATCCGTCTACTTCGTTAACCGTAAGAACACACTGCCTATTACCACCCCAGGCCAAAGGCTACGGCCCAGATCCAGATAGATTAGAACTCTGGGTACGTAAGTACAGCCCTGTTGAACTGCTGAATAAACCGAAAATGATCATTCCCGTTATACATGGAGCCCACTTGGCTGAGTTTCTACTAAGCTATAAAGGCATCGTGAGGCATATAAAGCACCTGGTAGTATTTGCACCAAATGTTGGAAAACCCACAGATATCCAGAAGTTTCCAAACACTCGGAATAGATCACATTTATATGGTCTGAGCACTAGAGAGTTCGCTTGGAAAGAAGGTCTTGACCGTTTGCAGAATAAATGTTTGGGCACTGAAAAACCACGGCACAAGATCAAGAATGAAAAGGGCGAGCGGGAGATGCAAAAGAACTTGATAAGGCTAGCAATATGCGATGGAATCGACAATATGGTTAATGCTATAAATTACATATACATATCCCAAGCATCACAGTTGAAGATGAGAATTGTACAGGACAGAGCTCTATTTATGTTCGAAGACAACCAGCTGCTGGAGTATTGGCGTCCCTTCTTTCTGCAAGATCTTTTCATACGCATGGGACTCAAGGGTGATGATTTTTTGGTCAAAAATTTATCCGTTCTTGATGTTGTCAATCAAGAAGTGACCAATATAGAGTACAGAACACCAGTATTCGATCCTGAGCATAGGTTTCTATTATCAATTCCGCACTTGAAGACCTCACGCTTGTCAATCATTGGCCCAATGGAACAGCTTTTAGAAAATGAAAACTGTGCTATAAGGTCTAACGAATTTTTGTTTGGGCTCTTTCTGAATAAGATTCAGCAATTAAATGTTGTTGAGCTAGAGCTAAGAGGTCGAGATCTGGTTACCACACCCCACGGCCCACCAGTCGATATCCAATTACCCGAGTGTATCAAAAAATTGACCTGCTCGTGGATTTACAGTGGAGAATCAGACGTTATCCATAATTTCCATCGAATTAAACTGCATGGTGAAGAACTGGAAACATTCCACTGGAACATGATACGATTCGATTGGGTGACCTTACCATGGACAGTTCTAAAGTTGAACCGAGACTTGACGATGGCAGACCCATATGTATTATCATTTCCATTCACAGAACTGAGGCATATCAGGAGCCTAGAGTTTTCGCTTGATGTGCGTGGAATGTGGAAGGCCAGCAATTCACCATATGGCCATGGGGACGACAAAACAGCCAGAGGTGTGGAATGGAAGAGGGGGCTGGAAAGTCTGAACTGCCAAAAGATTGAAAGCATACGGCTAAACATCATAGTTGAGAGCATTGCTTCGTTTTGGCAGTTTATTGGGATGATATCGAGACCAGTAAGGGAACGCATTTTATGGGCTCGTATCAGATTGGCAATTTTACCAGGTGTGAATGTATTGTCTGCAGCTAAAGCGCAAGACAGAGCGTCAGACCATCATTCTTTCGATAAAGTTCTGAGGTCTTTCTTTCCGAATGCCAACCGAGTAGAACATGACGTTCGATATTGCCTGGTTTATAACAAATTTACATTCAAATGGACCAGGACTAAGCAAGAGCTTGCTTTATTTTGCAAATCTTATCCGCCACCATACAATAACTGCCCAAGAGATAGAGCACAGATAGAGCAGAGGGTCCTGCATCACAGAGCTAGTCCCGAAGAACTGGGTAGGTATTGTGGCTACCGATACGATCATGTACGGAGGTCGTTGCTGAGCCGCACGGCTATGTGATGGCCTGATTTGAAACTTTCTTCCTTCTATTCTTGTTCTTTTTTAAGCATCCGGGTTCATCACTTCCAGAAAGATTTCCACCTTTTCTTCATTGGTGAAGGCCTCTCGCTCTGCTCTTCAGACTTTCTGCTATAGTTGGGATACGCTGTATCAATAGATAGAGATCGAGAAACGCTAACTCCAGTATTGGTATAGGTCTGGGAACTGGTTCGGGAACCAAATCTAGAACTCGATCCACCATGAAAATCTGGCCGCATATGGTATAGCTGTAAGCGTAACGCATGCAGACTGTGCGTCCTTGTCAGCCGAACATCGGACTCCAACGCCATAAAGAATTTGTTGACACTACGAACCAATTCAGCTATCAACTCACTCTTCTCTCTTGTAGTCAGCCGTTCTATTGAACAGTTACCCAACATATGATCCAATTCATCTACCCATATTCTCCATCCAACTTGCTCTAGATGTCTGTCTATACTACTCCATTGCGAATATACTTCATGCATTTCGGCGTAGGTTGCCGCGACCACCAGTTTTGGCCGTCTCTGGGAGACCGCTGTGCATAAATCACAAACCGCAGATTCCAATTCTTTGCACAAAAGAGGGTACTCGTCGATTGAGGGCATTGACTGGGGAGCTTTTCCAGCAGACAACTCTGCGATCAGTTCCATAACTATATGGAGCTTTGCTCTGTTCCGTTTGATCAAAGGCGTCAATATGTTACTGCAAAGGAGTTCGATGTACGGGAAAAACACATGATCTGGAGTTGACGAATTCAGTTTCGAAGGGATCTTTATCATTATTGAGCACAAGGTAAGAAAAAATACGATGGAATTGAAAAAGAGGAAGAGAATATGTGGGTTTGCTCTCACTTATAAAAAAAAAAAAAAGCGAATCACAATTCAGATAATAAGTAGGAGGAGGAAGAGACCATTCCGTACCTGATTCATGACGGATCTGGAAACGATCTTACATCGGAATCAGGTGCGAGGCTGAACCTGGTGCTGGGTCCACAAGGTTTTTGCGGAGGCCGAGAGCCCAGCCAAGGAAGGTCTCACGTGGATATGCGTTACATAGGTGGGCCACTAATACAGTTAGAACTGCCAGAGCAAAAATCCAGTTATTTGGGTTTTCTTTTATTATGTATATTTAACAATCATGTACAGGTTGCAGTAAAGTGATCACAAGAACAAGTGCCATAGCTTCTTGCGATGCTCAATAGGCTGAACTTTCGTGTCGATGTACCGACGATAGCCCGGCTTGGCCTCCTTCATCCTATTCACTGTGGTTCTAAGATGACTTAGCAACCTAACTCTAGCTCTATCCCTCCGTAGGGACTTGTTGATCACCTTCATTTGTTTTCTAGAACCTAGAACCTGTAAAATTGTATTCGTGCGCGTAGTTATATAGTCGATATAGTGAGGCGTGGAACTCTCGTCATCAAGCTCCGAGTTGATGACGTCTTTGATGAGTTTGTTCACTTCTTCCAAATAGACTCTGACCATCAGGTTTGTTAGATCGCGATGGTTTGCAGACCATCTTACAAAAATCAGATATAGATTATTATAGAGATGGCAAATATACTCTTTAGAAACTGGGTGATTGGATGCATCTTCCGCTGTGGGAAGATTCGATGCCACTTGGTAGGCAAGCACCTCGAAGCTCTGTGCTAAGTCTTCCCGCTTGCTATTTTCCGAAACTCTTTTGAATTCATTCAAGTTTTTAATATCTCTCAGGTTGAGCTCGTTGATTGCTTTCAAATACTCAAGCATGTTTTCCAGTGCTTGGTGCACGTTATCACGGTCCTGGGTTGGGTCGAGACTTTCCGGCAAGTGAGGAGGCATTTCTAATTTCTTGCACCTGAGTTTGAGTTTTCACATTTTTAATATAAAGAATCGGACAATGGGCTATTTATATTAATTATAGCTCTCAATTAATATAATAGTAAACCTTATGCCAGGGGTGTCATATGCGGGGGCTTGTATGAAAATATCCTGCAGCTTATATTGGCAGTAGCATATACTAGGACAATCTATTATATTGAGTCTTGAACAATCTGCTGACTTGAAATGGAATGGTGATCCTTCTTTAATCTACTAACCTTTTCATCAAAGATAGAGGTGGCTCCGCAGGCGTGGGGCTAAATGTTTCACTGTTGATCCAGAGGTGGTGTCGTCACAGCAGGATGCAGGTGTTCTTATACAGAAGATGCGAAGCACGTATACCTGGCTCGAGATTGGGGGCTAGTTTAGGATGCTAGAGCAACGACTAGTTCACTTAGCCTATAGCCAGTATAGTGAGATGTAATTCACCACTTTGTTGCTATCTATAGCCCAGAGTCATCAGATTCCTTCCTATTGCAGTATGCCCAGTAGTGCTTTTCGCTATGTACGACCGTATTGAATGCATGGTAGGGTATAACATAGCTGGTTTATTAGTCAAATAATATAATTCACCTCGCCCGAAGTGGTCGGGTACTTCCTCGTGGTAGCAGCTAATAAGTCTCAACAGCGCCCATTAGCAAGGCAGCTGTCAATTGATTCACTGGTGATATACACAGGAATTCTGCGAAGCACTTACGAGCTATGTATTCGTATATATTTCTATTATTTCTGCTATTGAAAGACATTTTACTTACTAATCTATTTTTTTTTTTTTTTTTTTTTCCAATAAATCCACATGAAAAGCTTCATCTCCTTGTTGCAGATTGGGAAGATTTTCCCTTTTTAATTCGAGCCGATCTAACTTGCATAATCGCACTAACCTGATATGGACTAGTCCATCTGCAGAATATTCCCATCCCTTACTTCCTCCCTTCGAGCGAGAGCTGACTCAACTAGAAAGATCCAATATGTAGAATGCTCAACAATTATAAAGCAAAACCCCTCAACGTTCTAACGTGGAAGATTTAATCGTCAATATTATAAACTTTCAGGTCTCCCATCCCTGGTAGAGCATAAACCTTGGATTTTGCATTTCCAAATACCGCCAAGTTTCGCTCTCCTCGATACTCTAAGCCGACTTTTTCAAACAGTTGCTGGGCTGCAAGGTTGTCAGGTGCTGTGAACCCCAAGACACCGTCGAGGTTTAATTTGGTTTTAGCATATTCAATCAAGGCAGTAGTACTTTCTCGGGCATAGCCCTTGTGCTGCTCGGTATCTATAATAGCAAAGCCAAGGTCTGGTACGGTATAAGCTACCTTGTCCTTAGTTTCGTCGCCGCGAATGAGAGTCACAGTACCCACTGGTTTGCTTTCAGCTTTAGTAGAGACCAAATACACACCGTGTCCCAGTCTATCAAACAGCTTATCAACCCAGTTTCGTATCATAGTGGCTGCTTTCTCTTTGGTGGTTATTCCTGTCTCCCCCATTCCTGCTATGAAACTCGGGCAGTTGTATAGATCCACAATGAACTGGCAGTGCTCATCACTAGATGCGTCCAACCGGGAGATTTTCAGGCGTTCTGTTTCTACAATGGTGGTGGTCATAATTGAGGGAAGAGAAAAGAGAGATGACGGAAGCGAGAGTTGGCATTATATTCAGGTACGTCTCGAGTAGTCATAGTGAGTCACCCACGTAATTTTTACTGCATTTTTTTCCGGAAGCACTTGAGAGAGTTTCGTAAAGTCAATCAGTGTTCAAAAGCAGATGGAGGTATACTATGTTGGTTTATCTATATCTGTCTCTATCACTATTCTATTACTGTTCTCCATACCCACGCCTCGCCTGATGCGGCGCCTCACCCTTACCCTTTGTTCTCCCCTGAGTTCTATACTCCTCTAAAGAGCTTAAGTAGAGGTTTAACTCTGTAAAATAGCCCACAGCTTTAAAATTCCTGTCTTTTGATCTAATAATTTATCTGCTTCTATATTCCTTTATCTCTCACTCCCTGCGTGGTACCAAATGTGTCTAGCGTAAGGCGGGTAATTGAGCCAGAAAAACACCTGGCGTTTTGTCGCTCCTCCGACAGTTGCGCTGAGTGCGCTGGAGTTTTTCACCCACCACCTAAACACATCACCACTTTACCACACATCACGACACAAATATAAGTAAACCAAAATACCAATGTGGAAGCAACTAACCACAGCATTGACTGCTATGGCAGCTTTGGTAGCTGCTCGGCCAGTCAATGAACAAACTCGAACATTGGTCGTGGTAGATCAAAGTGTCGACAAAGCATTGTACAATCCGGTGTTCGACAGCCTCAAGCAAAGAGAGCACGAATTGGATATCAAAGATGTCCACGACGAATTCGACCTTCTGAATTTCGATGAACTCAACTACGACAACTTGTTGGTGCTACCAGCCAGCAAAACTCGGGCCTTAGGCAATCGACTCTCAGGCAAGAGATTGCTTCAGTTCTTCAATTTGGGAGGTAACATCCTCTCGATTACCGGGCCTTCTGCAGTTCCTGAATCTATCCGAGAATTTGCAGCTGAATTAGACATCTTCATTTCCCCAAAGGGGTACAAGTTAACTGACCATTTCTCCGCTAGTGGGGCCAGCCATGATAAATTCAAGCTGGAAGATGATAAGCACAATGTTGCTCCTGAATCAGTTTCTAGTACTGGAATTGACGGAATCCATGTTGAATCTAGCAGTGCAGCATATTTGGGTAACAGTGAATTGGTAATCCCATTGATTCATGCTGATGCCACGTCATATACCTACGATTCGAGAGACGAAATGGACGAAGTAGTCAAAGCTCCCTGGGTAGTCGGAACTCAATCATACTTGGCAGCTGGCCTGCAAGCCAACAATAACGCCCGATTTTTGTGGCTGGGATGTCAGGATTTATTGTTGAACAGTGACAAGCTTCAACAGGACTACACTAAATGGGTTTTCCAAGAAAAAAGCGTTATCCGGCCGGTGGATTCCCAGCATCACTTGCAAGGATCTGACCGACTAAACGAACGACTCTATAAGGTCAATGAGCCAATGCACTATGAGATTGAATTACAGGAATGGGATGGATCCCAATGGGTGCCATACCAGGCTAATGACGTTCAGCTTGAATTCACTATGCTGGATCCATACTACCGACTGACTATGAATCATACTGTAGACGTTGGGAAGAACGTCGAAGTTTATACAGCGGATTTCAAACTGCCAGACCAATACGGCATGTTTACTTTCCGGGTTGCTTACCGACGAGCAGGTATTTCATTCATTGATTACCAGGATGTTGTTACTATTCGGCATATTGCCAACAATGAATGGCCTCGGTCATGGGAGATTACAAACTCATGGGTTTACTTGACTTCTGCCGTATCGGTTGTAGTCGCTTGGGTGATTTTCATAACTCTTTATTTGTACTCACCAGCTGATGTGACATCTCGAAAGAAGAATCAGTAGATAGAATGATCCAATTGGATTGGAATAGTCTGTTGGGTTAGTAATATACCTTTTTTTTTTTTTACTTCTAAAAATTCATTAAATTAACGTTTATATCACGTGATGCTTTTGGGCCACTAATACTCTACTATTTCGATAAAATACTCAAGATATATACCAAACACCAACTCATCATGTGTGCACAACTTTGACATTGTACTTCTCTCGCCACGTCTTCATCTCCTTATCTGTCTTTTGATATTCCTCTGTCAGTTTGGCGATGACCGATTTCAATCCGTCCAGGTTGGTATTCACATCAGGTTTGACTTCCTTGACAGTTTTTTCCATTAGAGCACCGCCAACCATTCTGTAGCATTTACGGTCGGCATCTGTGCCATTGAGTGTTTCTAGTACTGCTTTGTGTTCCTCAATCTCAGATTCCAGCTCTCCGATCTTTTGGCTCATCTGAGTCAATTTGCTTTTATAGTCATTGTATTGCCGTTGTAGGACTACCTTGTTAGTTTCTCCGAGTACTCAAATTTGTGTCAACTCTGTAGAATTCTTACCCTCGTTAGATGGTCGTTGTGATTTTTGTTCCTCAGACATTTTTGGAATTTATACAGTAGAAATAGCCTGTGTTGGTTTGGTGATTTAAAAAAAAAAACTGTGAACGTCGGGAGCTGGATTTTCGAATCATTACCCGGCGACTATTGGCACTGCGAGAAGCTAAAGAAAATAGCGTGCAACAGCAGCAAAAGCTGCTGCTATATTGTTCTTTTCTTTCTAAGAATTGTTATAATATTGACATCCGTTTCGACTGATTGGATAATTGAAATACGGTAGTTTGGTATGATTGGTCTAGCATCGCGAATCCTTCAAGCGTTTCGCAGGTCTCACCTGTCGGGTAGATATAATATGAGAAGAGAACACACACATTGCAAGTATACATCAACAAATAGAATGCTTAACCCAGTAAAACATGCAACTGTGTCTCCAATTGCTGCTCTTGCTGTAGGATTCTACTGAAGGAATCAGTTTACATAAAATGCCTAACGTGACTTGATGCGGCTCGATTACACTCTTGATTACTATACATGCTGGCAAGCTTAGTCATCTAACTCGAGTTCCTGTTCTTATTCCTTATACACTACAGATCAGCTCAAAATGGCCAACTCTCTAGTTATTCCCCATTGCCATGTTTCAATTAAATATAGACTCACTAACACTCGTTTTGAGATCGTCATCTATATGTAGCATTAGTTTTGAGCCCAGAGATCCCCCTACCCGTGGTCTATCCCCTATATTAGCGCAGCCAGCCACCCCATGTCTCAGACGCACCTGAATAAAACAGGAAATGTAATTGAAAATTGCACCGGGATGAAAAGCCCTGGCACCAGTAAGAATACATCACTAGTTAGGACAGATGCGTATCCGTGCGTATTCTGCAAAGTGCAGCTGGGATCTTGTTTCTACAAGGTAGATTTTTTTCGTGCTCTAACGGCGTGATTATTTCGCAGATAATTTTTTAAGAACGTTTCTACCCGTTTATTTTTTTATCGTCTTTCATTAACATCACTAGTTAGTATCCCTATCTGATAGTTATGGATAATCCCCAGAGAGCTTTATTCAATCAAGTTGAAAGAAGACACTTGCTGGTTCGGGTGCTTCAGTATGCTGAAACAGATGGTAAGGAAGATAGCGGAGTCACAATTAGGACTAGAGAAACACTAACCTGAAATAAAAATACAGTTACACAAACCAAATCCACTGTTTTAAAGCTGCTCTCTCTTTGTGAAGAAGATCTAAGAGCTGCTAAATTCTTACAGCCGTTCTCTATTTCAAGAATGTTCAAGCCAGACATGGATGTCTCGGATAGAACAAGCCTGGTGAAAAAAACCCGTGACCTAATAAGATCCACCAAGGAGATGCAAAATATCAAAATAGATCCCGAACTAGTTTCTTGTCACAGCTTGAAACGTGCCATTGCACTGAACGAGTCAAAAGACGAGAGCTTTGTAAATAGCATTGTGTTTTGGCGGCTAATCACGCTGTCTTGGAGTCGGATCTCAATGGTTATGGCGATTCACGCCAATTGTGAATCCGCTCCATTTGGCATCACATTGGGTGAAGACGACCAGATGGCTATTGGAGATTTGATATTCCACTTGTTTGAGCGGTTAAATGTCATGGAGTCGTGCGGTAAGATTCTAATTGGCTATCTTCTTCAGCAGGATGAAGACGATGTTCCAGCAGTTGACTATTTGATCTCAGAATTTGAACGTCTTCCATTTGCTAGTGTTCGGCGACAGATTGTGGCTTTAAGTGAAGAGCTTCCTACTTCGAAGCGGTTGGAGGTTGCGGTGCGGCGGATGGAGGACTCGATGTCCGACTTTAGTCCTAGCACCATGAAGTCCAAGAATAGCAGCGATTCTAGCATCATGTGATTTTATAATTTATTGCAATCTAGTGTAGTTATATATAAATATATATAGCAGGCTAATATATATTTTTTTTTGCACTATTTACTCCAGCTAGGGTTATCTTGAAGACGAAGACGGGACTAAGTGCACAGTATACTGTACTTGGACCCCCGTCGGGAGCGAGCTGGCTCCATACCTCCTAACAGACACACCAACATGACCAACGAGAACATTGGTAAAGACCAAGAGGTAGATAAGGACATTGCCCAGGCGTGGCAAGATCTCAACGAAGGGGAGAAAGCAGCAGAAGTAAGTTTCAGACTAGTGTAGTGCGTCATCGCATATCCTGCAGTTCTGCTAACAAGTTCAAGCAACTGGAGAAAATGTTAGACAAATTTGAGGCCAAAGTGGACGCCATTCTCTCCTCTGACGACGTTAAGGACCTGGAGAAGATGCAATCCGACATTGAGCAGAAAATGAATGCTTCGGAAAAGTACCATAGTGCCGATGATAAGAAGGAGTAGAACTTTCAATAGCTGTAAAATAAATGAAAAATATGCATAGAATTAATTACATGTATGAATATATATATGAGTGTTCTAGAGGTATTCGAATTGGAACAAGAGGCACATAGCTGGAATAAAAGATACATAACACTATTGCGGCTGGAGTGGAGTCCATTTGAGTGCCTCACCACCATCGTCAATCAAGCTCTTGGAACTACCGCTAGCGACCGACTGGCCACCAGTGGTAGAAGTGGAGCTAGCTCTACTTCTACTTCGAGATCCCCGTGGAGGAGGAGGCGGTGGAGGTGGTGAAACTGATGCTTGAGGACCCAAATTTCCAGCTCTCGCAGCTGTTCCACCAATTTCCGGCGTAGGCTGCCGCAGTGAAGCTGGCTTCTTCGGAACCAATGGAGGAGGGCTCCGCTTAGAGCTGGAACTAGCTGGAATGGCACTGGAATTGGGCCTCTCTGGTACCAGTGGTGGAGTTGAGAATGTTGGAGGCCGAGGTGGGAGCTGCGGCTTAGATACAAAATCAGGAGCCGCAGAACTCTGCGGCGCAAAGGGGTTAGCATCCTTCGCGGAATTGATCACCATATCAGGTCCAGGAGGATTAAGCCCAACTTTAGCTGCTTGACCTCCTGATATCCACCACTTTTTAGTGTCAGAGCTCGGAGGAGGCAGTCCGTGCGTCAGCATATTCTCGTTCAGGTCTATCAGATTGACAATCTCGTTGGTCGACCCGACCTCTGCCCTCCGCTTGTTGTACAGCTCCTGGCTCAACTTGTGTTTCTTCGCATCATCAATCACCAACAGAGTGGACAAGAATGTGGCATATACTGGCCGGTGGTCTGAGAATAGCAGCGGAGCAGACCCATAGCTCAATTGCTTCAGGTTCGAGCCGCGGCTCAGGATTCGATCGGTCCAAGCAGGGATTCGAGCCTTCTCAGATGTGTCGTAGTTGTCTGTGCCATTATCGAACTTGTAGGTAGGCAGAAAAGTGATTGGGGCCTCATTGTAGTAGGGGAAGGTCTCGCCCTTCACCATTTGTCGGTTCAGTTGATCTCGCTCCAGCAAAGTCGCGATATCCTGTCTCGTGATACATTTTCGCACCTGGTCGTTAGGCAAGCTCACTCTGTAGTTAAAGTCCCCGACCCACACAACGCAGTCGTGATCTTTGATCCGTCTCCCTCGAGAGAATCTCAGACCACTAGACAAGACCTTGTAGTCGCTATGGCGCTCATCAACATTATTCAACCCAGAGGCTAAATGCGCTGTGACAAAACAAAAAGAGGTGTTATTGTAGTTGAAACTGACCGCAACACCACCTTTGTTGCCTGCCATACCCCCGAGACCTGTCTTCTTGGTTGAGCCTTCGACTTGCTTTACGTGCCCGACTTCTTCTTTGCGCACAAATAAGAAAAGAGCTGTCCCCACCAGCTGGCCAGATCTCAGCAGGACATACTGGCCATGCTTATTGAGGCATTTGTTCACTTGTTTCTCCCAGAAATCCCGCTTTGCCGGGTCAGCGTTTAGAATTTGACCCGCAGTCATGTCTACCACTTCTTGGAAACCTATAAGATACATATCACAAGCACCCTGTGCAAACAGCCAGGGCGTCAGATCAGTATCAGACATTTTCCCATTGAGGTTGAAAGTGCCTGAAAACATGGTTACCTGCCTTGTGGAGGAATATTCATTTCGTCTTCGGTTCAGCTCTGTGGTGACGAAGTCATTGATAGGGTCGTGTAGTACGACTTGCAGCTGGTTCTCACCTTTGCCAAGAAGGACATCCATCGTGTTTTGACGGCCCTTATCAACAAAGTTGTTGATGTACATTCTTCCAACACTCTTGGTAACATCAGAAATTGCTCCTACAAGACCCATCTTACCACTTCGAGTGTAAGATGTCTTCAAGGCATTTGTACCGGCATAAATCTGCGACAGCTGATCGCCATTGTCGGCCCACAGTGAGTTGTGTTTGATCCAGATGTCCTGGCCCGGAGCGACGCCATGATATGCTAAAAATGTGTCTAATGCTTCTCGAGATAAGAGCTGTTGCACCATGTTCGTTCTATCCAAGCAGTCCAAGCAATTGGTTCTGAACACACCAACTTGCTCCGTCTCGTCTTTTGCGGTCTGTGGGTCGTAGCTGTAGAACCCAAATTCTTTCATCACATCCTGAACTCTAGGTATGATTTTGGATGCCATTGAGTAGCCACCATGGGCTACTTCAGCGTGGAAATCAAACTTCGTCAGTCCAATATCAGCATGATGCACAGCAGCATCAATGTGCTGTTTGAAGCGGTTCGACAGGTCTACTTCTCCATTTTTGGCTGCGAGCAGGTTTACCACATGCACGGGGCCAAACCTCTGCTGGAGTCCTTCAAAATGTTTATCGAATGCAGGCTGGGTAGCCTCTAAGGATCTTGTAATTGTCAGCTTAGCCGAGAGTAAGTTAGCATCCTGTTCCCAGAATACAGGCACACTGCCACGTATTTGCGTATATCCAAAACACAGCTCGTTCTCCAAACAGAATACTGTTTCTGTCTCTACAAAATTAGCGACTTGGCCATCATCATCAACGCCTCGGGCGTTGAATCTGGTGCCAGCTCGCTTGCACGATTGTCGCGATATTATGGTCAAGTATGCTGGTTTGGAGCCCAGTTTGAAACCGGTCGTTCCTGCAAACCCCCTAATCGCTGTTGTGAGAAACCCTGCTTTGTCCATAGCGAGCTTTTCTTCTTGAGGTAGCCGTGACCTGAATTGGATTAGTTCTGACATCATGTATGAGTTCCACATGAATGACTCGTCGATTGTGTCTACCGTCATTTTCCGAGCTTCGGGGCCACTACAGCTTGTTAGTATTCAACTCGCTCTCTAATTTTTTTTTTTTTTTTTTTTTTTTTTTTTTTTCATTCTTATCTTCAGCACTCAATCTTGGAATATATATGAATGGCATATAAAGATTACATATGCCAAAAGCAGAAATTGTACTCCAAACGAAAGATGTTGTAACTTACCGGTTTTGTAAAACACTGGTGAGATCGAAATCAGTGGAATAGTAAAACGATCCATTGCTCAACAATTTCCTCAAGCTAGTGCAGGGATGCTCAAAATTTGGAGTCTTAGCATCGGGATATCCATTTGCAGCAGTCTCAATTGGATATCCATTAGGATCTAGTGTAATATAGTCCCAGTCTGGTCGGGTCAGACAATGGAACTCCACACTATATATACGAAAGACCGTTTCGCCTGGCCGAGGGCTAGCAACCTGGGCACTCCGCGTAATTGTGCACAGATAAACCTCATTCTCGATATTTATGATACCGAGAAAACCATGGCACTCAGACGAAGAAAGGGGCCGATACATAGTCTCGAGATCATCAACTTGGCTTGTTTGTGTGAATTCCACGATACATTTAGGACGTTCATCCCTGCTTTGTGAGCTAAAAAAATAGCGGAAAATCAGTACGTGATCTCCTGATACCAACGCCAGAGACCTAGGATGTTCTTTCACCAATACCCTCATGCTGTATTATAATTGTATATGAAGAGTATGGAGACTGATGGGTTTTCGGTTCTCAGGCCGTGGTAGTAATAGTGATGTGTTTGGCTTGCTTGTGTCGGAGTTTGGGAAAACAAACACCAGGAAACAAAAAAACAAAAAAAAAAATACGCTCCGACTAGTCCGGGCTAATAGATACTGGAGATCTGAAAGGGATACCTACTGTTACTCTTTACTACTGGGACCAAATTCTCTGTAAATATCAAAAGTTATAATGTCGGTCGAGCCAAAAGCTAAACTGATTCAAAGATACATAAACGAAGGAGAGGGTCCAGTCCGAATCGAAGATATTAAAGATCCTGAAGCGCGGGAGAAGTTCGCTGACCTTTGTGACGCCTGTAGAAAGGGAGACTTCGAACAAGTAGAAAGACTAGTCTCCGATGGTGTAAATATTAATGCTATCAACAAGTTCGACTATACGCCTCTGATTCTGGCGAGTTTATGCGGACACGAGCCGATTGTGCGGTATCTGTTAAATCAAGGCGCCCTGTGCGATAGAGACACCTTTCAAGGTGAAAGATGCATATACGGGGCTTTAAACGATAAGATTAGACAGTTATTGTTGAAGTTTGATATTTCCAAAAGCGTTGACGTCTTGCAACCTTTCGCTGCGCATATTTCATCATTCTTGAAGAGTCCGCCTCCAGTCAAATCATCAGATGTGGAGCTTGAACTAGATGGCGAAAGAACAATTAAGCTACACAAATTTGTTCTAAAGGCTCGATGTGGTGATTTCTTTTCAGGGAATCTTGAGCATTCCTTGAAATATGACGATTTGGATCCAGAAGCAGTGAGGTATGTCGTGAGACACCTATATCTCTACGACCAAACCTTGCCCAAACATCAAGATGCCATTGACAAGCTACAAAAGGCCGCCTCCAAATTTGGATTAGCAAAATTACAGAGCGAAATAGTGGAATCCAGGCTAATGTCTGAAGAGACTCAAGTGGAAAAAGCACGCAAGCGCCAAGCTCAACGAAAGGCTGATACTTTACAAGCGCAACAGCAGTTCGATGAGTTTTTGAATACTCGAATTTTCACTCGTCGTATCATCCTGGATAGCGATACCGATGAGGATCTCTCCGAGCATCAGTTTACCCAGTTGAGTAGCCCTGATGTGTCTGCGGACGTATTGCTTCTAGTTGACGATAACAATCGAGTCGGATATTATCCCGCACACAAGGCCATGCTTGTACGATCAGAGTATTACCAAGCAATGTTCTGTTCACCGTTCTCTGAGGCTGAGCAGGCATTACCAATAGTCGAACTTCCTGTCCAATCCCTGGAAGTAGCAGAAATCGTTTTGAAATTTTTGTATACAGACCAAGTAACAATCCCCATCGAACAGTGTATGGATGTGATGCAGGCTGCAGATATGCTTCTAATTGACAGGTTGAAATCTTTGGCAGCTCTGACTATCACTAATGAACTCCATGGGGATTTGCCTCCAAATATGTCTATCTATTCCGTTCTCCGAGCCGCATGGAGCCTGCGAGTGGACCGACTGGAAGCTTTTGTGGCCCGGCATATCGCATACAAGTTGGAGAAGTATATAGAAGATGAAGAGTTCCGGAATGTGGTGAGCGAATCAGCACAAAGAATTACAGTCCGAGAAGAGACTGATACAATTGAGCTGGTTGACGATATTCGATACTATTTGGCGAAGCGGTATGGTATTATTTTCGGGGATGATCAGGATGCTGATGGGACGGCTAGAAAGCTTGGAGAGAAGATTACTGACGAAGATTTTGGGATTTCCCAGTATGAGAAGGACTACAATTCTCAATTAGATCGTATTGACGAGTTACTGGAGTCACTGGACTTGGAGGCATAATGGATGTCTCAAATTTGAAACCTTAGACATCGGTCGAATGAGCTATCCCATCACCGGCGGAATTCACCTCGGCTTCCTTTTCTTCCTTTTTTATTTTTTTTTTTTTGTTTTTTGTTCCCCCACAAAGTCAAATATCAGCCAACTTTATGCCTCTGTCTCTTTTCACTACGACCTCACTACAAGATGGCAAAACACAATAATCGCCCAGTCTTGGATGACTATCCATTCACTCAGAAACTATCTACTCGATGGTCAGATAATGACCAATATGGCCATCTTAACAACGCAGTGTACTACCAATTTTACGATGCCTTGATTAATGCATATATGATGGACAACTGCGATTGGCACCCTCAGGCTGAAGGTGGAGCCATAGGTCTCGTGGTATCTTCAGGTACAGAGTACTACGAACAGATCAATGGGTTCCCTGAACCATTAACGTTAGGGCTAGCAATCACCAAACTTGGCAAGTCGTCTGTGCAGTACGAAATCGGAGTATTTCAAAACTCAAATGTTGCGAAGGCGGTAGGAAGATTCGTACATGTTTTTGTTGATAAGAGGACAGACAAGACAATTCCAGGTGGAATACCCGAAGGTATTCGCAACGGTTTGCAGAGATTAGTTCGTACGGAATCAAAGCTGTAGAATCCAGGAATTTGTAACAAAATATTGAGTTTATACACTGCTAGATACCGTGAAAGATTTATTATTATTATACATAGTGAAATTGATTATTTATAGAAGAAAGCCTAGTCTCCGCTGATTACTTTCTCTTTCGAATCCGCGAAGACCGTTTGGCCTGCTTCTTGGCCATGGCCTTGACAGACATAGGCTTTTGGTTCTTTCCAGTTAGCTTTTGAACAAGTAACACTGGAGACACAAGCACGTCCCCGACAACATAAGCTAGCACCATAATAACGATTAAGAGCATTTGAACAAAAACCACCGAGAATGCAAATCCAGAATACGCAAGACTTTTGAGCAAATGAGCTGATCGTTTTAGAGCTTCCTGTGTACCGGGTAGCTGATCCTTAAGATTCAGGATAACATCTGCCGGCGGTAGCACATCCTTGGTGCTAGAAACTGAGATCTGATTGAAATTTTCTGGACGTGAAAACATTGTCCAAATAAACTTAGCCAAATCAGCAAACTCTTTAGGAGAAGCTGCTGATTGAGCAGATGTGCGTACAATATCACCCGCCATTTTCCAGGACAGCACAGTGCCGTGAATGTCACCTGGACGAGCAGGTCCAGGAGATGCTTTTTCATTACTTTCGTCGTCGTTATCATTAGCTTTAGCGTTGTATTTATAAATGTTTTTAGCAATACTAGAGTTGACCTCTTTATTAGTAGCTTTGGAGTTAGGGGTGAGAGCCTCACTGTGGCTGGTGCTTGATTCGCGACGTAGAGTTAACTTTTCAAGCTCATCAGAGGGCATTACATATATATCTTGTTCAGAGATTCTCTTGATAGATGTTTCATGCTGTGGAGTAGTAATCTGTTCGTTCTGTTGATTCATTTCTGAATCAAACTCCGGACTAGGTGGGATATCCAGTGATATTACTGAATCAATCAGTTTTGCATTTTCTGACCTGGCCAACTGCTGCAAACGCTCCTGGAGGACTTTGTCCTGCTCTGATGTATGCGATAGCATTGATAGCCGATTTATCGAGTTGGTAGAATGCTGAGACCAGCGGTTTGATCGTGCATCGGAAACATTAGATGTAAAGCTGGTCTCTGATGAAGATGGGGATGACCAGCTAGAAAGACTGTCTAACCCAATGAACCCAGATCTTCGATTGTTGTTTAAAGAAGCCCTTTTGGTATTGGCAGGGGGAGGGGTGCTCAGACCACCAAATTCCACAGACCGATGCCTTTGGTGATGGTTTGAGCTTAGATGCTGATGCTGGAGATGTGACAATGATTCGGAATATGGAGATATTGGCTCTTCGGCTGAGAGAAGTGGTGGTGATAGTGGAGATGCTGAAAATGATAAATTCAAAGACCTTCTTTTACGCTCTTGAGGTGTTAGGTTTCTGGAGCTTTGTAGCTCTGAAGTGGTGTCCACACGGCACTTGAAAGCTCTGAGTTCGCCATTATTACTGACACTGGGGCTCCGAGATCGCTTACCCTCCAACTGTCTCTGGGTCATGTTAATGTA
>JAJLUM010000028.1:50930-83538 GCA_030564265.1 Blastobotrys attinorum
CAGGAATGAAAGAAATAGAAGCCAAAAAAAAAAAAAAAAAAAAAAAGGGGGCAAGTCACAATGCTGTTACCTTTTTTGATAGTGTGTTACCACTGAGGTGGAATATGTCTCTGACACAAATATGCTGGCTAGCACTTATAACTCTACTAGAAACCCCAACTGTCTGGCCCAATTGTGGTATAGGAAATGCAGTAACAGCAAGAAGTTGACCCTAAATCTGAAATTGATAGTTAAATACCTATCTTTTTTTTCTTTCTCGCTTTTTTTACAAAGATCGTCAGAGTATGTGTATTTACGATTGACAATTTTAATAATAATAATAAGGAAAAAAAAGAGAAAATCAGTGGCCGAGTTTGTTTTGATTTTGTGGAATTCAGGAGGCGAGGCAACCACGGTTCCCGATTACGTAACCGCCTTATCTCAACTGGGTTTTAGCGGGGATCCGGTGCGGCGCCCTAGTCATCCAGCTAGTGACAGCTTATGTAACCAATGGCCTAATCCCCCACAACAACCATGGAAGCGAAGTGGTAATAAATTGATCAAAGCAGGTAGGTAACTAAATATCGAACGTGATATGTAAACATCGTCATGGTAGCATTACTATTATTAAATTATAGTGATAAAAAAAAAAACATATAAATACACATCTAATACAAATTATAGGTCGTCAGAGAGACTTTTTCGTTAGTAATTATCGGGAAGCCCCATAGAGTTAAAATCCGGAATGCCAGCTGAACAGTTGTGTGTTCTCTCATAGGCCAATTTGGGGATAGTTCCAACTTGCCTTCCCTTTTTGTAAGACCATTGGCCATGTTCCCAATCTTCAGTATCCCAAGTCCAGTACATAGAACCCCATGCACCATTGCTTTCGAAGATATCCATTTGGAGCTCTGTGAACTGCAGAAGCCATTTCTTGTAAGCATCGCTATAGTTTCTCATGTCTTGATTAGATGGATCACAGGTACAGTTGGACTCAATCGGGCAAGAAGGCTCCAGAACTGACGGGGTGTCGTATCCAGGGGCGAAATCACCAGTCCATCTGGATCCAACACCGACATTGTTGACATACTTATTGCAGTCATTGTCGGCCTGGCTCCATTCACCAACCATTGTGGGCCCATGACCAGTCTCATTATTTGTTGATCCGGCCATCATGTCATTCCATTGCTTGCAAACAAAATTCAGCTTACCGGTATGGGTCATTTTCAAGGTGTCGGTATTGAAAATAACATAGTTGTGTAGATCCAATGTCATCCCCGGATATTCTTCAGGAGTGAACACGCCTTTCCAGTTTGCGGCGCCCAAGAATCCATCTCCAAATACGATAGTATTGTTATACCCATGTTTTCGCACTGTCTTGTAAGCCTGCTCAGTCCAGTTGGTTACGAGGTCCTGGTCAAGTGTTTGCATCTTGGGCTCGTTGACCAACCCATAGATCGTTACAATGTTCTTATATCGATCCTGAGAGAAAAACTCACCCAATTGTTCATGTAAAGCTAGCGATTCGTTGCCGTAAACTCCACCTTTAGTGCCATTGAGCCATTGCGGGTATCCTTGGCGACCAGAGTGGTTCCATCCATTCTGTCCTCCAGGTACAGAGTGTAAATCAATGTTGACCCTGAGCCCATATTTCCTTGCCCACTCAATAGCCCGGAGCAGGTATCTCCAGCACACTTTTGGTAGGAACTGATCGCCGGAGTAGGTTTTAATGGCCCAGTATCCATATGGAATCCGAATGTGGTCTAACCCGGCATCAGCAATTTCCTTAAAAGTCTGTTCGGTGACGAAAGTACTATAATGTTTTTCCAGGTTTTTCTTTACCTCATCCATACCCTTAGATTTGTTCAAGCTTTCCACATAGGTCCATTCATCAACGATCTTTTTGTCTTCATCAAAAAACGAAGGAGTGATAAAGGGTTCGATGATCAGCCATCCACCCAAATTGACGCCATGAATAGGCTGTTTTCCATATTCAAACTTCTGGTTCAAAGGCGGGACCCGGTCATTTGGTCGCTTACTGTCATCCCAAGTGGAATTGAGCCCCATAATTGGCAGTCCACCCACAGTTTTAGAGGTATATGTAGTGTTAAAATCTGTTTTGTCCATCCATGTAGACACATCTAGAATTGTTCCTTTAGCGTTGTCAGGAATTTTGGAGCTGTCGTTTCCGCCTTCATCACTGCTGCTACTACTAGAGTTGCTCTGGTCACTTCCTGAATCATCCTTGATTACCAGCAGCCCTACAGGAATCAATACTACAGCAAGAATAATCAGCAGAGCCAAAAGTGAGAGTAGAATAATCCATAGTTTACGTTTATACCACGGCTTTCGAGGTGGCCCGCTTCCAAACTCTTCAGCACTCATGACGCGTTCGTCGTCTATACCTCCAGACTTCTCCAGCGATTGCTGGGTGTTATTTGCTGTGAACTCAGTCGATGACATGTCGTGATGTAAAGGACTCGGATAAGCAGGAGTATTATACGCACTCGTTGGAGGTGCGTGTTGTCGGTTACTCATGTGTTGATGATATGGCTCGACTACCGGAGGGCTTGTTATTGTCTCAGAAGTTGCCGATAATGCTAGAGATGAGAGAGACGAAGTTGCTCTTATAGGTTCCCCAGGCGTGGTAACTCCACCGGTGGCAGCTGAAACAGCTGCCGCTACTCCACCGTACCCATGGCCCAATTGAGAACTACTACTAACTTCGCTACGTCTGTCGCCATTATAGTTGCTATTACTACTTCCCGAGGAAACAAGATTTTCATGCGAACTTATGGAATTCGAAGACCCGTTGTGTTGTTGAGGTGGGAGGTCAGTGAGGAAGCTGAATTCTGAATCGCTGTCGTTAGCAATATCTTGAGAATCCGCAGTATGGTGATGAATGCCTGAATGTGCTGATAGCCGGGGAGACATTTCTAGTGAAGGCTTGTTGGCAGGTGAGGGCTGGAACGTCGCCCGTTTTTGCTCATCAGGATTAGTGTGGAATTCACCCTCTTGAAAGGGGCTCATAAGACTAGAGGGCCTCATGGTTTGGTAAATATCGTATTGTGATGTAATGAATGCGTATCAATCTGGACTAAGGGTTGATATATCCTGAATATAGTAAAGCTATGGTTTTAGTGTCTTTTTGTCCAGAGAAAAAAATTGGTCTTTCAGGGGGTGGTGTCTCGATTGTATTACCAAAAAGCCGGGAAATTATGACAGGTGCAGTAAGGCGTAATTGAGCTTGAAAGAATGAATTAGGTCAGTAGACTGTCTATAAAAGACTATGCTCAAGTTGACTGAATTGCCCTTGCACAAGAATACAGGAAGAAAAAAAAGAGAGAGAGATCGAATTGTAAGAAATTGAGAGTGCACTAATAATCAAAACAAATAATTAGGGGGAGGAAGATTAGCACTGTAAACATCCCTATTACCCCCTAAACAACCAATAACACACAGCTTAGATTTCCTCTTCGCGGGGGTAAAATTTTTGACTGCAGATATATGCATTAGGTTGCAGTCTATTTACGGCCGGCGACGTGATCAAGCCGGCTAAAGGTCCGCTTCAAACTCGACAACTCACAGATCGGATCTCAAGGGTAGACCCTTAAAATCCTACAGCCAGCTCATAGCAAAGTGCTATTAATAAATAGATCGTCAAAACATCGATTTTCCAGTTGTTCCTGTTCCAGTTTCAGTATATTCATTTGGTTTTCACCAGGCCCGATCGGATCGAGAGATTGGTTGTCAAGGTGAGGAGATTCCAGACGAGAACGCAACGGCTCAAAACATGCAGAAATGCACGTCACGAACGGTTCGGATCCTCGCCGAGTTTGGAAAGGATGCGAACTCTGTTGAATAGGTTTATCTCTCAGGGTTAAGCACAAGCCTAGGATCGAGAAGATTACTGTGAGTTTTTGAGATCTCGAGTGGTACTATTTCTGCGGTATCAAACTACGTGCGGCTCAACCCGTAGGGCTGGTACAAACAGATCTCGAAAATTTTCGCATAGTAAACACACTGAAATAGATGTCTCGGTTGCTATGCAGGATTCTGTCTGTCTCTATTTAATATAATTTTTTCACAATTTCAGGATTGCACTGTGCTCCAGAAGAGATGATAAGCGTTTCAGTGAAATTATGCGAAAAAGCTTTGAAGTAAAAACCGACGTGGCTGCCACCCAGCTTTCGACCACCAGTTGGTTCTGGAAAGAGAGTTTCCACTGACTACTGGTCGATAATTGAACCTCTTGCTTGACAGATAAAGGGCAATATCGACCTCTGGATCGTTGGGATCGATGTTTTTGACTTTGGAGCCCTGTAATGCAAGTCTAGCATCAATCAAACCTTGCTGGATACTCTTTCTAACCAGGTCGAACTTAGATAACAAAATTTATATCTGCTACCTCTTTGGCAAAAAAGTCTTGTTCACCGAGTAATATCGGTACAATGTTCAAGTTCCGCGATTTGGCCCATTGTACAACCTTTCCGTCTTATAATCTTCTGGCCCTACTACTGCCCTGGTTTGAACATGGACCCTCTGGGATATATACAACGCTTGATATATCTTGGAGGAAGGGAATAGTCAGGTGTTGGTTTTTAGAATAAGAATGTAAATCAACGAAAGCGATTATTAACAACTGAAACGAGATTCATTATTAACGAGAGCAAAGTCCCTCACTATCCTATTGAGGTAGCGTACGGCCACTATAGTGGCTCTAGTGATTAATATAGTTAGTCAGAATAGGTGAGTAACCTATCAATGCTATAGATATAATCTTCTGGTTCTGCTTCGAGGTCATTGGCTTTCTGTGTGAACAATGACTAATTGCATCAATCGCTAGACCTCCGTTTCAATTCAAGTCACTGCTTAGAAAATCTTATCAATATTTCCAGGGGTCGGGTCGTGCACATTGAGGAGGTTCAGTGCGGCTCAAGTATACTGGTTTCTTCCTGTAAGATCAATCAAACCGTACTTCTCAATCGCTGTTTCCCCGCTTTTAATCTCAGGTCTCAAGTTACTGTGACAATGATGCTTTTGAGAGGCTAAACTGTGGAAGAGTTTGTAGGCTTAAAACGCAAGTGAGCCAAGTGATATTACTACTTCAATGACACAACCCCTTCTGGCAGTGAATCTATTGGTACATGTTTGCTGGGTATGGCCCTAAAGTTTATCGACTTTCTCTTTTGCAGTCTTGATGGGTGTTTCAATGACGAAGGAAGAAAAAGTGAGTCCCGTTTCAGCATTGATGGGCGGTCGACCCAAGGAAGAGTCTTGGTATCGGTGTTTGTTTTAGTTGAAGGAAATGGCCCAGCCTTATCACAATATGTCGTTGAATTACTAGTCGAGTTTGTATTGACAGTAATACTAGCTGGCGAACGTGCTACAATGTGGCATACTTCTCCATCACAGTTATAAGTTCCAAAGTCAACTCTAAACTTAAACTCTGTTGTAGGCTCTCTATTTTCCTTTTTCTCATCAAGGGCACCTGGTTCCGCAGACGCAACTTGTTTTAATGTGCTGAGGTACTTATTAACTACCGAGCTGTACCGTCTTAGTCTAGACATAGGCTGGTTGTTCTCTTGGGTGTTATTATTCTTATTAGGCTCGACACCTTTTTGCTGCCCTCTTTTCTGATTGTGGTCTCTACTTTTTTTCCAGTGGGAGGCATCGAATGCTAAAGCCTTTTCTCTGTCAATCTTGCTGGAGTAGTTAAATCTTACATTCGATGGAATGAACACAGGAGACTGTCTGGTTCCTGGTGTGCACAATTCCAACAGATCCCGGGACCTCATTTCCCGGAAGAAATCCAGTTGGAACAAGGTGTAGCAGTCTTTTACGCGCTCATAAGGATAGCCAATAAGGAATCTCTTGATAGCTCTTATGCATTCATCTGAAACTTCTCTTGTAATCTCAGGATATGCAGCGCCTACACTCATCAACTTTAGCATGTGAGTATGATCCCTGTTTCTTGCTTTGAATGGTACTCTACCATATACAGATTCATAAAATACCACCCCAATGGCCCACCAGTCTACCATTTCAGTGTATGGAAGTCCTTGATGCATTTCCGGTGCCATATATGAAAATGTTCCAGAAACGCCCTTTATTACTGAGGCATCACAGGATAGCCGTTTGGCGACATTAAAATCGCCCAAATGCACATGCCCATCACAATCTAGTACAATATTTTCTGGTTTAATATCTCTATGTACAATTCCGTTGTCATGAAGATATTCTACTGCACAGCTAAGCTCAGAAATAATCACTCTGATCGCATGCTCAGAGAGAACGTATCTTTTGAGATAGTACCTCAGATCACCGCCTTGCATCAGCTCGAGAACCATGTACAGGAATTGCGGGTCTTGAAAGGCATATTTTAGATTACACAGAAATGGGTGGTTGACTGTGCTCAATATATTACGCTCTTGTGTGATGGTCCTAAGTTTAGATGTCGGCTGAGATTTAGGGATGTACTTTAGTGCATAGTACTTTCTGGTGGTCTTGTTCTGGACAATGCGCACTTTGCAGTATGCTCCCTCGCCAATAATATCATGGAAGTTGTAGTTGCTGATCTTGAGATGGGTCTCATGAACGCTAAGTGTGCTGCTATCGCTTTTAGTTCTGCTGTGTCGACGGGCGAGATATCTCATTCTGTGGCAGGCAGGTTTTTGCTACTACAGGAAAGA
Organism: Blastobotrys attinorum; assembly: GCA_030564265.1. NCBI lineage: Eukaryota > Fungi > Ascomycota > Dipodascomycetes > Dipodascales > Trichomonascaceae > Blastobotrys > Blastobotrys attinorum. The sequence continues at coordinate 57,602 of JAJLUM010000028.1, forward strand.
GAACCAGGCTTGGGTTATGAGTTGAAACTCTATACGTGATATGTGATTTCTTGAAAACTAAGTCGTAATTTTTGGAATCAGAAGCTCAAATGAGAAACCAATAGTAGAAGTTGGACCGAATTTTGAAGGCTCGCACGTATATTTATATGTTTCTGCATTTAGAATAACTTTTAAATTAGATCATAAGTTTAAACAGAACCTGATAAAATTCTATCGTCAGATGCGCCGCCACAGGCCTTCCTAACTTCTTATTCTGTTCTTCTTCTTATCTCCTTAAGTAAAATTAAGATTTGATTAGATCTTCAACTTACCCAAGGCGATTGAGGGCAGAGTTGACATATACTTCTGATCATATCCAGGGATACTACTGATGTAATTGGTTGGCTATTCTTTCACTTCTGTTGGTGGTATACTGAATATAAAACTTAATCCTGCATTAGCCCTCTTCATTGAAGTCTTGTACCAGCCACTGCGCCGCGTGCGGCTCGGCTTCTTCAGCCATTGGATTTTCCATAAAAAACTTAGTTTTGGTTACAAACCGAAATGGAGATTAAATATACTGCCTCAATCTGGATTCAATTTCAATTTTATTTTAATTTCTTTTTTTTTTTTTTTTTTTTTTTAGAGACCGCGTTGGTTCAGTGAATAGAGTGCTAAACTGGAGCTATAGAGCTAGTCTCGGAAAGGGACCTATTTCACGTTGACTTTACAGCCTCCTCTGCAAACGTAACAAACCAGGCTATCGATTTTAACTTGCCAGTAGCTAACAAGTTTATAAATAATACTTAAAAAGACATGTTAATCTCGAAATTTCTATAATAGCTCCTCAATACCTAAAAGATCCACATCATCCTTTTACTTTGCCAGTTAGTGAAGCTTCGGCCCTAGTCGTGCTTCAATAGCGAGCTGACATAATCAAACACACATGCATGACTAATTAACCCAACTTCCCGCCTATTAACCTCCCATCTCAACATAACCCACAAAGCACTCCTTAAACTTCACCAAACAACAATCAAATCCTACTTTATAAGAGGCAAATACAAATGTATGATACTTTGACAAAATACCAGGTAAAAATTATTGCATGCTAACATATATAATAAATCTACAGGTCAGAAGTAGATTACTCTCCCGCATTTGCTCCATTTTTTGGATTCGCTGGGTATGTTCAGAATCTCACACCAGTTCATTGAAAGTAGAAACTAACAGAGAATAGTTGCGCCTCTGCAATTATTCTGAGCTCAATGGGTGCAGCTATCGGTACCTCCAAATCTGGCATTGGTATTGCTGGTATCGGTACTTTTGCCCCAGCCCTGATCATGAAATCACTGATTCCTGTGGTCATGTCGGGTATTCTGGCAGTATATGGCCTGGTAGTATCAGTGTTGATCGCCGGGGATATGTCTCCAGATACTCCTTATTCATTATTTAATGGATTCATGCATTTAGCTTGCGGGCTCTGTGTCGGATTTAGTGCATTAGCAGCTGGATATGCGATTGGAATAGTGGGGGACGAAGGGGTTCGTCAATTGATGAACCAACCCCGGCTGTTTGTTGGTATTGTACTGATTCTGATTTTTGCAGAAGTCTTGGGGCTTTATGGTATGATTATTGCTTTGATTTTGAATACCAAAGGAAGTGGTTAGTGATCTTGATGCCATCCTAAAGGGGTCTAAAGACGGACCTTGGGCCGTCCCAGGAAAAAAGAGAGAAAGAAGATTCTTTAATTTTTTTTATGGACAAAAAAAGAGCCTAAGTAGTAATTTATTCCAAGTTAAAATATCAGCACATGTATAAATATAACATTATTTCACATTGATGTCGCAGTATAATTATTTTTAAGACAATGTCACGTTAAATGGTACCACAGCGTAAATTTACCCGGAAACTTGGACTACTAGTCGTGTGTGTGCCAATAAAAAAGTCCCAAAAATACGTATATAAAAAAAAACACTCACAAATTTCCCCTTCTGACTCTTCATATATATGACAAGTCGATTGAATCAAATTGGAAACCACTTGAAAAACAACTTATCTTCTTCAATTAACTCATCAAACATGTCTGAATATTCTGTGCGAAGAATTGGTGCTCCAAACACTTTGGAATACCGGGTTTATACCGAAAAGGACGGCAAGCCAGTCTCTCCTTTCCACGATATTCCATTGTATGCCAACGCCGAGAAGACTATCTTGAACATGATTGTCGAAGTTCCTCGATGGACCAACGCCAAGTTGGAAATTTCTAAGGAAGAGAAATTGAACCCAATTCTCCAAGACACTAAGAAGGGTAAATTGCGATTTGTTCGAAACTGTTTCCCTCACCACGGTTACATTCACAACTATGGTGCTTTCCCACAAACCTGGGAAGATCCAAACGTTACTCACCCAGAAACCAAGGCTGCTGGTGACAACGATCCATTGGATGTTTGTGAAATTGGTGAGGCTGTAGGCTACACTGGCCAGGTCAAGCAAGTCAAGGTCTTGGGTGTCATGGCTCTGCTCGACGAAGGTGAAACCGACTGGAAGATCATTGTGATCGATGTTAAGGACCCACATGCTTCCAAGGTCAATGACATTGAAGATGTTGAACGACACTTCCCAGGCTTGCTGCGAGCTACTAACGAGTGGTTCCGAATCTACAAGATTCCAGATGGCAAGCCAGAAAACCAATTTGCTTTCTCTGGTGAATGCAAGAACAAGAAGTATGCTGAGGATGTTATTCGAGAATGTGCTGAGGCTTGGGAACGATTGATCAATGGCAAGGTTGATCCAAAGGGCATTGCTCTGGACAACACTACCATCGAGGGCAATGCTAATGTCAAGGCTGCCTCTGATCTACAACTCGGTGAGCACCAAGACTTAGCTCCAGCTCCAATTGACTCTTCTATTGACAAGTGGTTCTTTATCTCTGGAGCTTCTGTATAAGGGGCTTGTTTCTTGGACATCATTTCCAAGACCACAAGAACATTGAATTGGCACCCATATGTACACATTGGGATACTCACTCTTAGTACCTAGATATGTAATAATAAAAGGAAGTGACAAAAGAATCAAAATTACACTAGTATTAATCAAATGGTTAGTATAGTATTACAAACTGTCAAAATTACAGATAATCAAACGGTTAGTATTTCATTAAAGTTTTTTTTTTTCACTAGACCAAACTAAATTCAAGTGATCTTAACGCTCTTGGCCTTCTTCACAAAAGCCTCTATTAACGAAAGATCCTTTACTCCATCAATCTCAACTCCCCCCGAAACGTCAACTCCATACACACCAGGTGTCCTTAGTGCCATCTCTACATTGCTAGGTGTTAGCCCTCCAGCCAAAAGGAACCTCGCCCCCAGGCGAACCTGATCCTTGATAGAACTCCAATCGACCACTTGCCCTTCGCCCCCAAGCTCACTATCGAGCAGGCATGTGTAGTGATATCCGGGAATTGAGCTAGTTTCAAATTCCGGCGTATTAGGCGTGAACCGACGGATCACAGGGCATGGAATCATTCTACACCAGGAGAGCGGTTCGCTGCCATGCAACTGGACTAAGTCCAGTTCTAAATCCCGCTGCAGGGCCAAAATCTCCTCGAGTGGCTGATTCCGGAATACCCCCACAATCAGTGGTCGCTTTTTACACTTGACACGCAACACATGTGAATTTGCCTGAGAGATAGACATTGATCTTATTGCAGTGGGAGTTTCGTCTTCTAGATTCCCCAGCTGTTGGTTTCTGGGGAAATTCTTGACAAAGGCTGCGATCTCTCTAGCTTTCGGAAGGTCCACGGTCCTCGACCGGCCAGGAACAAGAATCATTCCAATCATATCAGCCCCGTTCTCACATGCCGTTTGTGCAGCCTCAATTGTTTTAATTCCGCACACCTTGACCACTGGTGAGAATGACCGCTGGTTTTTGGATTCCGGTAAATACTCTACGTGTGAGAACAAAGTGGGAGTCTCTACTTGGGCTGTGGTAACTGGTCCCGTGGCTTCGGACAACGGAATATGGATGTAGTCGTTATTAGAAGACTGCATGACGGATTGGAGCCGTTTATCAGTGGTCATGACAGCATCCGGCTGAGGTTTCAGCTTAGAAATAGCCTCCATATGTGACTCATGAGTAGCTTGGACTATGCAAGACAGCCCATGCTCATGACAGGCCCTGATAGAGCTTGAGAGTTCGTTTACATCATCGAGCTCTGTACACTTGAACACTATGCCATCTGCTCCGCTTATTCCGGCCTCCAGGCTCTCTCCCAATATGTAATTAAGAGTTGTGTCCTGGTCGCTCTTCATCCATAGCAGTAATGGTCTTCGGGCTAGGCGGTTGATGGAGCTTCTAATTGCCAAGTTTTGGAGCACTACTCCGGAGTCCATTAGTAATACATCGGCACCTCTATCTGCTAATTCAAAGAAATCGCTGGGATCTGTCTTGGAGCTATCGATGTAGCCGAAAACGACTGCTTTTTCCAGTCGCGATTTTTGTTCACGTATTGGTAATTTGATTTGGTCACCTAGCAGAGTAGTTCCGGTCATATTTCACTGAGCCTTGGTTCTTGTGGATGAGAGAGAGAAAGATTATTCGATGACCCAAAGAAAGAAAAAAAGTACGAAATAGTGGCTTAGCACATCGAACAACGGATTAATCGGTTGGGAACCCGATAAGTCCGTAAAGGCCGTATACTAACCCCGTTAAATCCGTCACCTCCCAGCTTTATTCTGCAAAATTATTCCAATTGCAAACATACGCGACGACAGAAAATAATCTGAACAAACTTTGTGGAGCCCTTTTTCTGGTTATATCGCTGGATAGAAAAAGAAACAAGTGGTAATTACACATACGTAAACTGAGCGCAAGTATTGTGAACTGCTGGTTGAACTCTGTAAGCGATTTATCACGTCATGGACAATTCGCAGCTATGGTATGTAGAGGAAAAAAAAAAAAATTTATTAAGAGTAAGAGTAATCAAGAACTAACTAAAGTAAAAATACAGGACTTTCGAGGCTGCTTATAATGCATTGCTCGACCCATCGCAGTCTCTGCATACGACTAAAGCTCTAAGCAGGTTTTTAGATAAATTTTCAGATCAATTGTTAAAATGCTACAACCCAGTACCAACTCAAACAGCTGCATCCAAAAAGCTGTTCCTAGACGACACAACCATACTATCGAATGGTGCCACAATAGGATCAATAGACAAAAAATTAAAAGACGATGCTGCCCAATTGAGTAGCATTCTAGACATCGACGAGCTCGAGAGTCTGAGAACCGTGCTCTGGTTCGATCGCAAGGGTCTGTCAAAAGATGAGTCGAGATATTCGCACTATGTCAGATTTTACCTTTCTGAACGACGGTATATTGTAAAGATTGTAATGGAGTTATTTATAAATCGTGCAGCAGCAGCAGCAGGCACAACAAACTCACCAGAGTTCGATGCCATGATCAAGAAACACGCTACTGAGATCCTGGCGAGCTACGATTTTTTTCAAAATCTGATAGATTATATTCGAGATGCATATTCTAAGCCCATTGGTGAATTAGACGACGAGGCATTGTCGGAATTGTACATTCAAGAGGTATGTGAGTCAGGCTTTTTAAAAAAAAGAATGACGGTGATTTTAAAACGAAGACGATCACAAGAAAAAGCTAACAGAATAGACCAAACAACTACATCTACTGCTCCTAGACTTTCTCCTACAGTCGATACCAACTGTAATCCCTTCGAATTCAACCGATCTTGTGATCAAATGGATCGAATCTTACCACATGGCAGACTACTACACACGTGACCAAACGAGCTCTGCTCTGGGCTGCCTAATCACAATAGCATTCCTGGACCTCGAACAAGATTTCAGTATAGAAAATGCTAGTGAGAAATCCTACATCATGCAACCAGAAGCATTAACAAAGATCCATCAACAATTGTCGAAACTGGACTCTAAGCCTCTAGCTCCAACTCTTTTGGCATACGGAATTGTGCTACACAGAATTAGCATGAGGCTAGATGATGATGGTAATGATGAGTCCATCCAAGATGCTCAGAGATTCACTAAGTTTATTGACCAAGTAGTGGGTGATGACTTGAGTACCAAGGCTGAACAACTAGTTCAAAGAGCGCTGCACTTGAGGGCCATCGAAACCACGGGCCACCTATTCAGCGATTCGATCCTTCCACTGTCAATCTCTTATTCTATCACGTGTTGCTCACTGTTACAGGCAATTCTGCCATATGTGACCATGAATGACACTGTCGCCACTGCCATAAAGTCATGCATGGGCTCTGGCCCCTTCCAATCCATCAGCGAAACTTTCTTTGCCGACCCCTTTGCCAACAAGGCTTTAATGCTGAGCCGAGCAAAAGTTCCTATCGCAATAAGTCCATTTTTGAAACTCGCCCAAGCACTTGGCAGTGATGCGTTTGAATATCTGTACAATATGACAACTTTTATGCAGGAATTACCGAGGTCCTTCAGAGAATACGAATTTTCGCCAGATAAGCCATCAATTGTCCATCTTACAGCTCCACTGGATCTATATGCATCTCGAGAGGACGACGGTGCTGGTGGGATCACTCTAGAACCAGGTGCATCTGGCGAGATCATTAGCACCGGGAATTCTACTGTAGTCATGTGGAACTTGAAGTTCAACGGATGGACCTTTATCGGACGGGTTTTGGAACAAGGATTTATATTGTCCATAAATGATGGCCTAATCGACGACATACTGTCTCTAATTAATGGAACCCTGACAAAGCTCGACGAACAGCGTGGACTGGACCTGTTAGATTCATTGTCGGAGGGCCTAGCGCCTGGCACAGATATCGTGGAACTGGTCACCAGAATGCTGGACGATGCTATGTACACTCGGAACATTAGAATGTGCGTCCTGGGAGTTGACTTCTTGACAGCATTGACCAGTGTAGCTCCAGTTAAAGTATGGCCATACATCGGACGAACCAAGCTGGTAGAGCAGAATGGTCGAGTGGGCCAGGTGGCTAATATTCTTGGAGCGGTAGAGATTGTGCAAACCCGGTACGACTTCACGATCAGCTTTATCAAACTGGCCAATGTGTTGATTAGAGACACCACCGCTACCGCACTAGATACCAAGTCGTTCTCACAGCGGATCAAGAGCCAGTCTTTGACAAAATTTGTTCGACATCTGATTGATGTATTTGAAAGTTTCGCATATTGGAGGTATTCAGACTCTCAACAACGAGTGGAGATTGCTTCCCTAATACTTTCAGCTTTGACAGAAGTCCTCTACTCAAACTACCGAGTGAACAACACTGATGGCGGTATTACCAGCCATGTTCTGAAGGATTGTTGTAAAGTTGTTACTGATCAGTTTTTGAGTACGGGAGAGGCGTGTTTACGGACTCTACAACCTTTACTGGGTGCTATCGAGAGTGCGGCTCGATCACCGCTGCCATTGGATATAGACAATGGACTGAGACAGGATGAAATGGCTCATGTAGATGCATCCTTGAAGTTCTGTTCACTAATATTGCGTGTACGTTCGTTGCTACAGCTACCGATTTCGCTGCTCGAAAAGAGACTATTTATTCACAGTCCTGACTTAGCACTGATATTTATGCGGTATAATGCGTTGCATGCCTCAGTAGTGGACCTGTTGGAATCCATGATTTCTGGCTATTGCCATTCAGACTTCGACCAGCCGTCACTGCTAGCTCATTTGGGTACCGAGTATTCGCAAATGCTGATCATGGGCCTATCAAATGCTATTCGAAATGATCTGGAGCTGGATATAACCATTGGGAATATATGCAACTATTTCTCGGCAATTTTAGTCAGTCAGCAAGAAGGATTGTCTATCTTGTTACTGTCGGGTAAGGATACCAGGAACACTAGCGACAAAGTCGAGTCTGTTGACTCTTTACTCAATGTCATGGAGGAAACAATTATTAAGAAAAACCCAAGTTACAGCCAGGCCGCTCAACTCTTGAACTGCATTACGTTAGCGCATTCAAATTGGAATATGAACAAGAACCTGGGCGAAAAGCACTCTACTGCTGCTGATGGTAGTACGTTTATCGACTCACTAGTTGACAGAATTAAGGTCTGTTTCGATGAATTGGCCTCACAATCTGCCAATGAAGATCCAGTTGATTTAGCCAATATGTACTCCATGGCGTCCAAAGCAATCAAGGTACTGTCTATCGATCTATATAAAAACCCTAGTCGAAACTTGACCCCGATTGTTTCCAAGCTACTGGAATACTCGTCACATCTTTTGACTGTGGAAGGTTTTAGGCCCTCTTTGCACACGCATTTGAGCAAAAACTTTGAAGCCAAGTACGGGATTCCTCTCAACAAGTTTATTAAATCCGATCTTGTAGTGTCCCAGAGGCCCTATGGGATCTCTTACTTGTACGATATGTGGCTTCTTGACTCGCTGATGAGCGGCGATGACACCTGGGATTCTGGTTATCGTAATGAGGTGATTGAAGCCAATGTAAATCTATCACTGGTTGATGCACAAATGGAAATGGTCGATTCGTGGTGCTTGTTTGTCACTGCATTAGTGACAGTGCCCCACATGGATAAGAAATTATTGCGAAAAGTTGCTATCAAGGCAGTCAGCACCAATACCGATCGAGACTCATCATCTGTGCCATTGTTCCAGGGTGTCTACAAGCGCCGATTGGACCTAGCGTTCTATATACTATATCACTGTGGCTGTGATGGTATATCTGTTGAGGACCTAGAGCTGACATTCGGACTGCTTGTAGACTCAGCAGCTTTGGTGGAGTCCAAAAAGTATAGACAACTGGTTAAGCTAATTAGCCTGATGTTGAACCCGTTTAGTGAACGGTTGTCTTGTGCAGAAAATCCATCGTCTACAGCAGTTGTTAAAGCACAAAAGCAGGATTTCCAGTTACAGCAACTAGTTCATCAAATTTTAGACGTGGTTGTGATCAAGGGGATGAGAGACATTGCTGATGCTGCTGCCTCGTCTAAAAGCACCTCGTCAAACTGTATCGAAGATATCATCCAGATTACTATGCTTCTGCGGAAATGTCTCAAGGTCCCCGGAATTTCAGCTGTGTACGGTAATTTGACTTTGCAAATGGCTGATTCTGGCTGCGACCGGGCTGTTATGTCGTTATACTCTAACTGCACTGAATCGAGTGAAGATGGCGTTTATGGAGAACTGGCACTGCTATATCTCTTGGAATGGCTCAAAGTAGACAATATGGCTGACCAGTTTGTCATGAGTGGAATCTTTGGTGTGCTGATGGAAAGCCCTGTCTCCAAGATTATCCAACAGGGCGGAATCAAGCCCACGACGGATCCACGGTTTTATGCTATTTGGACGAATGGAATCTTAACGATGGTACTTGTCTTGTTGGAGAAACTGGGCTCAAGAATTGTTCCCGAAATGTTGGTTTTCTTAAACTTTTTTGCATTGCAGATTCAATCTGCCTTGCAGTCTTGGTTGGAGCAGAGCCCGATAATTGGGTTGAGTACTATCAATGAAACCTCACAAATCGTATTGCTGGTGAACATAGTTACTAAGCTGTGCGAAGCTGATCAGTATGTACAGCTTCCCAAAACGCTGCCTTCGAATTCTGATTTGGTTGAATCTTTGGATTACTTGTTGACACACCAGAAGTATCTTTCATCTCGGTTGGCCACTAATGCGCATGGGGAGCCGCACGATGGGATGGATCAGGTTGTGGCAGAACTCGAGGACTTGAGGGAGTTGGTAGAGTAATATAGCTAAATATATTTGTATGAATTAAGACTATTTCAAGACGCAATGTAACCAAGTGTACACTATAGATGTTATACATGAAAAGCGTGAAACCCACATTATTAATTATTAATTACTAGAACAAAACTAAGAAAAATAAATACATTTGATTAATTTTTTTTTTAAATATTATTTTCCCTTTTACGGGAATTAATACTTAATTGGTTTGGCCCAAATTGGAACATCATTGACATCATCAGTAGTCATGATCTTACTCTTCTTCTTCTTGTCATCAATTTCGAACCAAGAACCATTGTCAAAGGCATTTACATCGTTAGCTCGCAGTTGCTCAGTCTGAGCAGCAGAAAGACCCCACGGATCTCGTGGAATCCACACTACAGGGTTTGTAGCAGTAACAGCAGGATGTGAAAAGGCATGAGACTCCTCCTCAGCACTCATTGGAGGTGGGTATTCTTGATAACTAGGTGGCAAGAAGTCTCTAGCCAATACTTCTGGAGTAAGGAACTGGTGGGGCTTGAAGTATCTAGCAAGAGCACCCATTTGCTTGCCTGGGTTAACTTTACTACCAAATCCTCGTTCAGCCTCGTCTTCATCACCGTCAGCGGTAGTTCCACTTGGTCTCTTTCCATCATCAGTGGTAGCAGTGTTAGTGGCAGCTAATGAAGCGGCGTTCTTTTCATCACCTGGAGAGGAGGAGCTGTTGGTGGTAGTAGTGATACCGTTGGACCCGTTACCTGCACCAGCTCGTAGCAAGTCTCGTGGGAGATTGCTTTGCAGAGGCTCAAAGGCATTCTGCATGTTGATTTGAACAAACACGGTAACAGCGATCATTAAGGCCTCCAATACTACAGGACCCCAAGCCTTGGCAACGGCGAACAAACCAATCAAACAGATTTCAGCCAAATACAAACCAGTAAAAGTCTGGTAGATTGCTCGAACGTAGTAGATACCTCGTCCGTCGGTTGGCAAAGTGATAAACATCAAATTGTGCAAGTAACCGAAATATAGCAAACCAAAAGTTAGGGCAGCAAAGATCAACAAAATAGGAGAAATCAAGGAATAGGTGATAGCAATGGTCAACAAATTGGCGTAGACTGGGAATATCATACCCCAGCCAGCACCACCAAGAACATTCCATCTAGTCCAAATCTTACGTGGAGTACCATCAAGCAAAGCTCGCAAAACGTGGAAAACAATCAGCCCGACAATTTGCAGCAACATAGTACCACAGGCAGTTAAACCTTGGAGCAAGAAATATGAGATGTAGAAGTTGGACGCCTTTGGCAAATTGGTTGCCAACATGCTCATGACACTGGTTGGCTCCGCAATAATCTGAGTAACCACAGAGGCAGCAGCAGAGGAGATGGTTGTGACCAAAAACACTTGAACAACTTGGAAAGCAAAATAGGCATTTTGAGTGTAGTACTCAACAAGTGTCAAAGTTGGTCGGCCAGCCATCTTGGCCATCAATCGAATGAAGATTGGCAACAGCATCATCAAAACTGCCAACAGAATTGTTGGCAGCATAGAGGTGATCAAACCAAGAAGTTGCTCTGGAAGATTATAGATGAAATTCAACCATGGCAACTTGTTGGTCAAACTGTCCAAGTTGGAGATGGCACCTACGAATGCAACTGGGATGGCCCAGAAAATTACTAGAGCACAAATGGCACCGAGAGCTACCAAAGATCGGATCAATCTTTCCCACCACAAGAGTCGCAAGTTTGGCCAGTAGACATCATCTGGTCGCACACCAATATATCTTGGAGACATTTGGAAAGCTTGATGATGAGCCAAGGTTTGGTAGGCGAATTCAGCATGTTCTTGAGTGGTAAAAGTGACAAAGGCAGAGTTCAATGGAGCAAAGTTTTCGTGAGCTTGCTGCATCTCCATAATTTCAGTGGTCAATTCTGGAATTTTTTCTCGTCCATAGTCGATAGTGTCGACTTTTTTACCGACCAATGGCTTCAACTTGTGGGTTGGTCGCTTCTTGTCTGGGACGTATTCCTTAATGTCTTGACCATCGATTGGGGTTGCATTTTTCTTCTTTTCAGACTTGAGTCGATTTTTAACGGCGGTTTTAACGTATTTGACCTCGGCATTTTCGACCTTCATAGCCAACTTGTTTCGTTCTTTCACTTTCTTGTCTAAATCGGAATAGTTTCTGTTAATCCAAACATACTTGACACCTTCAAACAAGGAAGCAACGGCGTCAACGCTGAGATAGTCCTTTGGGACGGTGCCGATCAGGATGGATCGAGAAGAGACTAGGTTGGAATAGTGAGGGGAGGTCAGTACAGCTTGTCGGACACCAGTGTAGTAACACATTTCTCGGTAGAGGGTGAAGACAATGAAACCAAAGAAGATCCATGACAAGAATACATGAGCATAGTATCTGTTGCTGTTTTCAACGTTACCAAATGCGAGTTGGTCAAGACCACCGGCACCGTTACCACCGGTAGCATTCACAGCCAAAAGCACTGGGTAGAGCACAATGACACCTACGAGACAGATAATTGTACCGATTCGTAGATATCTCAAGAAGAAATAACCATCTAGACCGGCGTCTCTGAGGATTTCAGAATCCTTTCTTGTCAATAGATCCTTAGCCCATTGAGTGAAACCCTTCTTCAAAGGTCTTGGACGGTTGTTTGCATCTACTGTTGCGACAGTTGCTCGAGGTTGGTAGATTCGTGGTTGACGACTTCTGAGGAACAAGAAAGCCGCAATGGTGATAAGAAAGACCGCACCGTTGAAAACAATTGCCGTGACTACACTCTTGGTAGAGGTCGAGCCGCTTTTTCCAGAAGCTGGCATTTGGTTGAGCTTACTTTTGTTTTTCGGGATTTTTGTTGAATGTGTATCTGCGTGTTCCTGTTTGTTTTCTAAATGTCTTTTTCTTTAATGTCTAATTCTCGTGTGGTCGCGAGAAAAATAAACAAAAAAAAAAAAAAACCTAGAAAATTGGAACTTGCTTGTTTGATGCTTTTATAATCACCAAACAAAAAGTCTAAAATTGTATTCTACAAATTCCAATTCAAACAAGGTATCGAAAGTGTAATCCCAAATAATCTAAAGTTATTATAAAGGATTTATTATATTGTTGTTGTGCGGTGTCGAAAATCTGTACAAGCCGTGAATTGGAATAAAAGCGGCTTATATAGGTATTTGGGAAAAATATCGACAAGGCGGTTGTGTTTTACTGTAAAGAGCAAAACAAGAATGAAACCAGAGACAAGAGGGAAAACATGCCGATTCTTATACCAAGCGAACATTCTGGCGTAGATCTGGCGATCGGACAGTTTTTTTAAAAAAAAAAAAATTCCTATCCAACAATAGTATGCAGAACCTTGTGCAGACGAGGTGCAGATAATTTATGCGTCTTTTTCTGTCGGTATCTGTAAAGAATGATTTTGATGTATTAGGCGACCGTATAGGGAGCGAGGTGGTTGTTTTTTACTATACAAGCGAAAGGTCTGAGGTCTCCAGGTGATAAACATAATATTATGATCAAATGAATCATTAAAAGCGCTCTCTTTCTCTTTTGTCCCTTGATGGTAAAAAACAACAGCGCGCTGGTAAAGGATCGCTGGTGGACGCTTGGTGCCCGCTAGTGGGTTTGCCCCTGCTCCTGCTGTCAATATGCAATCACCACAGAGTCCTAGAAATGTCTCGCATTTGTTGCCTGTACTTTTCGCGCTTAGATGAATCGTACCCAAAACGGAAGCAAAGTAAAATAGAAAAGAACGAAAATACTTGCATTTAGGACAGAATGCGTGATAATCTTTGCTCCTGTATTAGTGGTAGCTGCTGAGTACCAATCGACTGGTTGATACTGTGATAGTTAAAGAGTGATAAAGCCTTGCGCCATACCTGACGATCTAGAAGGAGATCGGATACAAGGATTGGGGGTTGCTAGCAATTTTGCCCTATATAGTTATAGCCCACGCGTGAAAGAACTGGTGATTCTGATGCAGGTGTATAAGGAAAATGATATGCGTCTATTAAACCAGAGAGTAGGGGAAAGGATATGCGTCTAATAAGCACAGAAAGGATATTCGCTGCGTCTACCGAGCAGAGCACTAAGATACTAACCGAGGATAGTGGTGATAGTCGCCGCATTCTGGTTTAAAGCCAGCCCATTGTAGAGAATGAAACAATACCTCTCGGGGAACAACAATCGACTAGTTGCATTGCCACTAGTAGCTCCATTTTTTTTTTTTTTTTTTGCTCTCAGAGTTACTAGAGAGACTGGGGCTGAGGCTGAGGCTGATGTCGACGTAGACGTTGACATCATTCAGTTCCTGAGACCTTCCCTGGGCGTGTTTTAGAACATACACTTGTGATTCCTGTAAGAACAATAGCTCATATGAGACCTCTTTGCCCGAATCTGTCATCGTTTGATCCAGTTCGGTTTACTAAGTGTAGTGGGCGGATTGCTCTCATTTTTCCAAAACCGGAAGTAGATCGTCGTATGCAGGGCGTTACATCCCAAAAAAAAAAGTTCGGTTACCCGGCTTTGGATCATTTTCAGGGGCTAAAATGACAACAGCAGCGGAAACGGAGTCAATTTGTTCTATATTAACTAATGGTTTCTATTTTAGTTCAATTCGTGTCAATCAATGTGAGTTCAATCTAATTAAAAGCAGAAAATGTAGCAGTAGATAGTGTAGACCGAATTTTCAATTCTATCGTCGCCCCCCTTTCACCTGACAGTTTGCATTCCAATATATACCTGTCATTCCCAGATCTGAGACCAATTTAAACGCTAAAAAATTTCCCACACAATGGTTTCCCACAATGCATTTCTCGCATAGTCAGCTTTCCGAATCTTTGGTACTTGACATATCTAACGTCTGTCTATTTCTAGTTTGAGCGGCCATATTTGCGCTTGGGCGCCTGTCTATGGCTTTTCTGGGTGGTTTTACACTAGTCCCTGTATGCCCCTGAGCCGCATAAAAGTAGGGTAATACCGATATGAGGCTCACGGAGTTGGGAAAGAAATATTCGCGTTCTACCACCGAAGAGAGGAAAAAAAAAAAAAAATCTGATAAAAACCCAAATTTCAGCATTACCTCATCATTCGCATAATATATATAGATACTACAAAAAGACTATCCCTTCCCACCCAAAATGAGTCTGGTGGACCAAGTTATAGAACAACTAAAACAATGCAATCACGTGCCCGAAACCATCGTAAAACAGCTCTGCTATAAGGCCCAAGAAATCCTAATCGAGGAATCAAACGTACAACTTGTCCATACCCCAGTAACAATATGTGGCGACATCCATGGCCAGTTTCATGATCTACTTACGCTCTTCTCCATAGGTGGAGAGTGTCCAGATACAAACTATTTATTTCTAGGCGACTTTGTCGACCGAGGATTCTACTCTCTAGAGTCCTTCTTACTATTATTATGCTTAAAAGTTAGATACCCCGATAGAATCACTTTGATCAGAGGCAACCACGAATCAAGACAAATAACAACTGCATACGGATTCTATGACGAGTGCATACGCAAGTATGGGTCTGCGTCTGTGTGGCGTCTATGTTGTGGCGTTTTTGACTATTTATCACTGTCTGCATTAGTAGGAGGAGCAGGAGGAGTTTTCTGTGTTCACGGTGGGTTATCGCCTGCCATTCAGAGCCTCGATGAGATTCGAATGATAGACCGGAAGCAGGAAGTGCCTCACGATGGTCCAATGTGTGATCTATTGTGGTCTGATCCAGACGATGCTTTAGATAATACAGACGACGGGAGATACGAATCGTTGTCATCTAGTACTGGTGAAAATGGCGGTGATCCAGATCTAGAATCAAAGTTTAATAACCCATCACAAAGAGAAAAAACAGCAAATACATTAGAATTACAATCCTGGGGGGTATCTCCAAGGGGAGCTGGTTATTTATTTGGTCCACAACCGGTCCACTCGTTCAATCATCACAATAACACAACATTGATCGCTAGAGCTCATCAGCTGGTTCTTGAGGGCTATAAGGAGATGTTTGACAGTTCGTTGGTTACCGTATGGTCTGCACCCAACTATTGTTATCGGTGTGGCAATGTCGCTGCCATTCTGGAAATTGGTGACCATTTAGAGCGCAACTATACCATTTTTGAGGCTAGAGAGACAGACAACTCTGGAGAGCGAATAGTCCCCATGAAACGACCTGTAGCAGAGTATTTCCTATAGGTTTTTTATTGTCAGTTATATATTATGTACATGTACCTATCTACTGCGATTTATTTTATTTTTTGCAGTTTTGCTTACCAGCCATAGAATCTAATACCATCACTATTATTTCTCACCCTACTACCTCTTCCCTCTTAGCAATATATTAAAATATCAAGTTATCGCCGTTCTTCCTACTATTCATTTCCACATAGGTCCCTTTCGTTAGGACTACAAGACGCTTATAGAACCAAAATCTGGGACGCGTGGCAGCGTAAATCCGAGTCCGGGCCAACGCGTCGCGTTTAATCCCAAATTTGGAAAACTAATTAATTTTTTTTCTTCGAACGCGTTCCCTATATCTTCCTTTCTTTATTTCAACTCGCTCTTTTTTTTTTTTTTTTTTGTATTTTCTTTCTCAAATCTATAATACACAATCTTAAATCACACAGTTCATAAAATATGTCCCGTAAAAGAGATTACAGCGAATTCAGCGATGGAAGTGGTCCAAACTCTTCCCCACCCGCTTCTTCACCAGTCAACCCACCTTCATCACCTATGGCTCCATTCCAGGATGACGAAGAAGACCTAATAGACCAGAACGACATGATCGATGACCTGGAAGAGCAGGTAGAAGAAGAAGATGGTGAAGACTTGTTTGGCGAAAACATGGAGCGTGACTACCGTGACCTCGAGAACCAACAGGGTTACGATCTGGGAGCAGACCAAATTGACGACGCCGATTATGATGCCCTAGACCCAGAAATGAGACGAAAAGTAGACATGCAACTGAATAGACGTGACAGAGAGCTGCGTCGTCTAAATGGTGACAGGAGAGCTGCATACCTAGATGGCGACGATGATGATGAGAATGATCCAGAAGGTTTGAGACCAATGAGACGTAGAAGAAATCAATACGATGAAGATCTAGACATGGGCGAGTACGATGACCCAATGAATGAAGCAATGTCACTGGAGGCGTTGGGCGATGTCAAAGCTGCCTCAGTTGCCGAATGGGTAAACCAGCCAGCAGTTAAAAAGAGTATCGCCAGAGAGTTCAAATCATTCTTGTTGGAATTCACCGATGAAAACGGTGTGTCTGTCTATGGTACACGGATCAAAACTCTCGGTGAAGTAAACTCTGAGTCTTTAGAAGTGGTATATGGCCATCTATTGGAATCCAAAGCTACTTTAGCATATTTCCTGGCTGTTGCACCTTCAGAAGTCTTGAAAATCTTCGACGAGATTGCCATGGCTGCAGTTGAGCTGCACTATCCAGACTACTCTCGAATCCATTCCGAAATCCACGTACGAATCAGCTGGCTGCCGACTTCGTTCACATTGAGAGAGTTGCGGGAGAACCACATGAACTCACTGATTCGTGTCACCGGTGTGGTCACTCGAAGAACAGGAGTATTCCCACAATTGAAATATGTTAAATTCGATTGCCCTAAATGCGGTGCTATTCTGGGGCCATATCAGCAAGAATCTAATCAAGAGGTCTCTATCTCTTACTGTCACAGTTGTCAATCTCGTGGGCCATTTGTGTTAAATTCCGAGAAGACAGTTTACAGAAACTACCAGAAATTAACTCTACAAGAATCTCCTGGTACTGTACCACCAGGACGGCTTCCACGACATAGAGAAGTGATTCTCTTGTGGGACCTTATCGATATTGCCAAACCAGGTGAGGAAATTGATGTAACTGGTATTTATAAAAACTCGTATGACGGCGCATTGAATGCCAAAAACGGGTTCCCCGTGTTTGCTACAATTATCGAAGCCAACTTGGTCCAGCGCCGAGGAGACTCGAGCAAAGAAGCATCGGGGTTGTCCTTCTCTGAAGAAGAAGAACACCAGATTCGACAATTGTCTAAGGATCCATATATTATTGACAAGATCATCTCGTCAATGGCTCCGTCTATTTATGGTCACCGAGATATTAAAACAGCTGTAGCCTGTTCGTTATTCGGTGGTGTGGCTAAGGATATCAATGGTAAACATTCTATCAGAGGTGATATCAATGTACTACTCTTGGGTGATCCAGGTACTGCCAAATCGCAGATTCTAAAGTTTGCAGAAAAGACTGCTCATAGAGCAGTATTTGCAACTGGTCAAGGTGCTAGTGCAGTTGGTTTGACTGCGTCGGTAAGGAAAGACCCTATCACTCGAGAATGGACTTTAGAAGGTGGTGCTTTGGTATTGTCTGACAAGGGTACCTGCTTGATTGATGAATTTGACAAAATGAATGATCAAGATCGAACATCTATTCACGAAGCTATGGAGCAACAGTCTATTTCTATTTCCAAGGCTGGTATTGTGACCTCATTACAAGCCCGGTGTGCCATTATTGCAGCTGCCAATCCAAATGGCGGGCGGTATAACTCTACTGTACCATTTTCACAGAATGTTGACTTGACAGAACCAATCTTGTCCCGTTTCGATGTTCTATGTGTAGTCCGGGATCTTGTAAGACCTGAGGATGACGAACGTTTGGCGTCGTTTGTGGTGAATTCTCATTCCAACGCGCATCCTGATTTCAACAAGCCTCAGGACGGTGAAGAGCAGGAGCAAGAACAGGATGATGAAGCTGCGCACGCACACACATCGCCCATCTCACAAGACTTGCTGCGGAAGTACATCTACTATGCCCGAACCAAGGTGTATCCAAAGCTGCACCATGTGGACAATGACAAAATCTCCAAGGTGTACAGTGATATGCGACGCGAGTCGCTAGCAACTGGGTCTTTCCCAATCACTGTTCGTCATTTGGAATCGATTTTGCGACTCAGTGAGTCGTTTGCTAAGATGCGGCTGTCGGAGTTTGTTTCCAAATACGACATTGACCGGGCGATCAAGGTTGCAGTTAGATCGTTTGTGGGAGCACAGAAGGTGTCTGTCAAGAAGGCTCTTGAACGGGGATTTAGAAAGTACACCATTTAGCCAAGAGCCTACAGTAAGTAGTGACCTAGGACACGAATAGGTAAATTGAGATGATGATCATGATGAGAATAATAATAATATATAATAATAAAACTATTATGATAACAACAATAAATAATAATATTCTATTCCAATTCCAGCCCTCCCACTACCTCATCGTCGTCATACACACTGGTATTGTCGGAATGGGTGAGATCGTACTCTTGATCAAACGACCCATCCTCGTTTCTACTATGCAGTGCGGCTGACGACAGAATCGGTGAAGGATGGTGTCTTACGGCCTTCATGTGCAAATGCGCCACACGCTTCTTCTTCTTGTTGAAGAAGAACCACATTACAGACCACATTGTCCCCGGCTCGTCGTCCATAAACGTCTGCGGTGGGGTATGTGAGTAGATTGTACAATCCTTAAGCTCAATCTCGGAATCCAGGCTCTCCCAGAGTTTCGGCGGCACTGGCATTCCCAGACCGAACAGTACATTATTGAAAGAATTGATCACTCGTGCGGATGATGCTTCTCTCTTGAAGTCCTCAGGCATGAGAGATGAGAAATCGTGGTCTGGTTGTGATGCATTTAGCACCGAGATCAGGTACGCAAATGTTTTTCTTGATGCTGCTTGGTCCAAAGGACCAAAAGGTGAAGTCGATAGTGTGTTTGAGAACCTTCTTCCTGAAGTGTTCCCTTTGTCTATCGACTTGCTCCCTGGGAACTGAGTTTGATGCTGTTCATTCAAAGGAGAGGAACCTAGGACAGCTATCGTGTTTGGAGGCGAGGCAGAGGAGCTGAGATTATCGCCCTCCAGTTCAGGATGTTGCTGCATGAATTCATACTGGTTAAGAATGTTTATCTGATGTGTATTGAGCTGCTTATCCAGGACCTTGTATAGTTTCTTGTCGGATCCTGCCGGCTTTGTGGTGAACAGGTCGACTCCGCCAATGATTTTGGATTCTGGCGTGTCGAAGCAGAGCGCGTTATTTAGCTCTTCTAGTTCGGGTATATCGATGAACTGTTGGATGTTAGTTTTGTTTTATCACCTGATCGCGATGGTTTCCTACTGTGAAACTACCAGTTGGGTCTTTCTGAACGATATTGAGCGCCGTTCACTCACTATCACTTCAGAAAAAACATCCACACTATCACACACACACACACACACTAATAGGCAGAAGTTATAATTGCACATACCTTCATATTCTAGAGATCAAGTCTTAATGACTGTGTTGTTGATTAGTACTACAGGAAAGAGGAAAAAAAACACCAGTGTTGGAAACAAGAAGCACAAATGGGAAGATAATAAAGGGAATCGGCGCGGCGGCGGAGAACCAATCACAAAGCGCGGTTACCCGGGCAATGGCAGGAACTGTGCCGCGCGCAGCAGATAAAGCGACTTTACGCGGGTTTCCTGCCTGAGGGACGACGTGTGACACGTGCGTGGGGAATTCTTACTTGGTCGAATCGGAGAAGCATGTGCACTAATCAGAGGATTGATGGACTAATGGAGATTTGGTGATCGAGATTGGCGACTCAATGGTGGTAGAGCTCTATGTCTTGCAGTAATACGAAGCCTGTAGTAGTGTGGGTGTGGAGACAATGGTCTGGTGGTCCTGAGAACTGTTTTCTGGGGCAAAATGACCAAGCACGGCTTCAAAGTTTGATATATCATCACCAAACAGAATGTTTGAAGAGTAGCGCCGTAGTATTAAAAAATAAAAAGCCTACATATATGAAGTTTAGTACTGAAAGTTTACATATATTGGTGTTATACTGAAAGTCTACATGTATACCACATGCGCTAAAGATCAACTACCCAACAAGAGCCGCACGAGAATAAATTCCAGCTTGGTTCTTTTTTTTTTTTTTTTTTTTTTTTTTTTTTTTTTTCAAAACTCTACAAATAGCCCTTGATCTGGCCACAAACCTCATTCTTCAAGTTATCGTGATAACCTGGTTCTGGGACCTGAATCTTGAGCTTTTGCCAGTTGTCAATAGCAGTGAGACGGACACTCCAAACATCACCAAAAGAGGTTGGCCAACCGAGCAAGTTGGAGCCGCAGCCCTTGCAGAACATGTCTACCTTTGGTTTACCGCTCTCGGTGTTGGTGTTATTGTACTTTCCCAATTGATTCTGGGGATCGTCTACCTTGATATTCTGAGATGGGTAAACATAGAGAACTTGGCCAGTTGGGTTACTAGCCTGCTTTCGGCACCCATCGCAGGCACACATAACAGTCATAGCTGGGTCCCCTTCAAGAGAGAACTTGACATCGCCGCAATTGCATTTACCAGTAAGAGTCATTGTGAATTCGTGATTTAAGTTGTCTTTTAACTGTTAGTTTATGTCCATTTTTTGGAGATTCAAGCTGTATTTATACTTGTGTTTAGATGGTTGCGGCGCCGATACCCCTATTCCGCCTCCTGTGGCTTGACTTCCCTGCCGACGCCTCGTTTTACACTAGTGGCCCGCCTCCTCTGCGTGGCGTGTGGGGCGGAATTGATGAGCAAATTACTAAACTTGGTAATACTTGCTTTGAAATCAGCGATCTCAGAGATTAGTAATGCTCTTTTTACGGCATGCCTCTCCTATAAGTGGGGAATTTATTATCATAGCTGTGTTTGTATGGTCCCAAATCAGGGGTGAACTAGGGGTTAGGACCAGGTGCCGCAGCTGGAGCGGCTCGGGATGGGAGAACAATGGCTTGCGAAATTGGAAAATGCATATATTGCTAGAACGACCTATAGAATGTATTATACGTGTGTGTATTCTGTGCAACTCTATCTTTCTCTCCAACTCGGACCTATTGTTCTAGGGCTACTCTCATACTGCTCCACCCACGACAACACCCTCTGTCCGAATTTCAAACTCCCTCGACTGTGGCCGTGCCCACGGAGAATAAACCAAATCCAAATGTCGAACCCTCATCCTGTCCCGTTTAACTGCAACCCGCACATCTACTGCAAGACTCCATTCTCCGCCGCAGTACGGCCGCAGCGCAGGCTCCTGGTACTGATACTGAGAAGCCCCAGCCTCAAACGGCTCAGATAGCCATGTGACAGTATTGGTAGTCCATCCGCTGTGCCAACGACTCTGGTAGTCGTACTGTAAGACATTCTTGTCCACATCAGCCGGAATCTCAGTCCTAAACAGGGACATGACCTGATTTGACAGCACAATGGCAAAATTAAGATTGATGGAATGCCACCGCAGGGAATCCACTGGTGGCTCAATCAGCTTCCTGATTGTCCTCAATGGCATCCCTCGAAATGGCTGCGCAATGCTGTCAATAATAACGAGACCCACGTCAAACTGCTGCACTGCTCGAGGCACGTTGACCATCAAGCAGGATTGAAGCTCCTGGTATGTAGAGCATTTATATACAATAATCGCATCCAAGCTGCCACTGGTAGCCCGTTCGAAATCTTTCAGACGTACCTTGGGCAATGACGGTTCTGTAGACACAATTATGGCTGCACGACCGAGGCCACCATCTTCCACATCTTGTTGCACGGTGAATGCTAACTTGGTCAGTATGTGTGACTTGCCACTTCCAGCTTCGCCCACAAACTCTGTTAAACACTTTGTACGAATGCCACCATTCAGCATTTCATCTAGCCCAGCATCACCAGTGGTGAATAGTTCATGTTCGCGGATTTCGGGGCCACGGTGCAATGAGGGCAGCTTATCTACGTTGATCGCATGGTGAAGGAACTCACGTCGAAATCGCGATACCTCATTCAGGCTACGATTACACCTTGTTGCCAGTTCTTGCGCTGACAGGATTATAATATGCTGAGTTGTGACCTTGTTATCTTCTAGAGCAGTAATGAGGCCATCGAATTCGGGTGAGTCAAAATCTGGGTAATTTTCACCTAGATCCATGTGTCATGTGATCCAATTAGTTTGATGAGAATGATGCAATAGAATACACGTGCTCCAAACGAGTTAAGAAAGGAAAATAAAGGTGGTTTTAAAAGCTAGCACTAGTGGTAGTACTTTTGTCGGGGTTTTATATATTTCACAAAAATTGGTGTACGCTGCCGCCTGTGTTTTGGTAAAAGCGCGTCAAGTGTACGTGCAAATTGGTTTTTCGCACATCGCACGCGTAGCAGCACACCTTTTTATTCCGTACCACAGAGATACCCAAAATAACAAGAACAGGACAACCACAAGAGATAAAAATGGCAGATGAATCGTCAGGTTCCATGACTGCTTTGGATTATATCCAAAATCAAACTAAACTGTAAGTTAAAGTAGTGTAATCCTCAACTAATCAATTATTAGAGAAGAAGATGCCCGTGAGGCAATGCCCTTCGATCCAAACCACTGCTCTCACCATGACGAACCAGTTAGACAGCAAATATTCTCTTGTTTGACCTGCCGTGAGAAAAGCGGCGGAGAGCCAAACGGAGTATGCTATTCGTGCACCATCCAGTGTCATTCAGATCACGATATGGTAGAGCTGCTGACGAAACGGAACTTCAGCTGTGACTGTGGAACTGAGCGAATGAAGGGATTCGGTGGGTGTAATCTCAGAAAAAACTTCCAACAGCTGGATAAGCCCTCTGAGACGAACTCATATGGCCAAAACTTTGATGGGAAGTTTTGCCACTGTAGCACAGAATACAGTGAAGAGCAACCTTCAACAATGTATCAATGTCTGTTAGGAGATGTCTGTATGGAGGACTGGTATCATGAAGAATGTATTTTGGGGGTTCCGTTTATCAATTCTAATGCTGATGGAAAAAAGCAGCACCATCCGGAGGGTGAAAATGTTTATGATAAGCTGGAATCAGCAGAGTCTGAGGCTGTACAAGCAGTCGATGACAACGACGAGGAGGGTGAACCATTGGAAGGGCTGCCCAAGTCTGGTGAATTTGCTGCGTTCATTTGCTGGAAATGTCTCGACAGCCGACGTGATGTCAGGAATAGATTGTGCAAGTCTGAGGCTACCATTCCCGTGGTGCATGGGCGATTCGAAAGTCTAGAGGACCGCCGACAAAAACTAGATCTCCAGTTGGGGTCTAAAAGGCAGCTGGGTAGTGCCGAAGGTAAAGAAGAGCGTGCAAAGAAGTTGAAGACTGAAGATGGCAGTGTCTTTTCAGAGGCTGGTAATAATGAAAACTTTGACGATCAAAGTGTTTCGCTATTTTTGACCAACGACTTTCAGGACATCCTGAAGCAGTCGGAGGATGAGCAAATCAAGGAGCTAGTCAAACAGTTCCCGTTCCTGGTGGAGGATGAGCCGGAATACGAGCCACCTGAGGACAATGATGCAGCGTCATCATTGCTCGACGCTGGTACCAGAGCTTTGAACTCAATTCCTCGTGAGAAGGCGATTGATGGGATGCATGCATATACGATGATCAAAGACAGACTACGAGCGTTTTTGAAGCCATTTGCGGACGAGGGCAAAGTTGTCACTGAGACTGATGTCAATGATTTCTTTGCTCAGGTTGATCAGGAGAAGGGAGCCGCATCTAATGCGGCGTCCTAATGTGGGCTTATATGTCTTTCTTTTTTGGCATGCGGTATACTTCTTGATACAATATATAGTGCCCTAATAATAGCATACTCGATTGATTTATTCTAAATTCGTCATTACACACTCACTACAATCCCGTGACAACTGACTTAACTACCAAGTAGTCATCCAACCCGTACTTGGAGCCTTCCCGCCCGAATCCAGACTCCTTGACACCGCCAAACGGCAAAGCACACTCAGTAATAATACCAGTGTTGACTCCGACCATACCCACTTCCAACTGTTCAGAGACTCGATGAACTCGAGACACGTCCTTGGAAAAGAAGTAAGCGGCCAGCCCAACATCCACATTATTAGCCAGACCAATCACCTCCTGCTCAGACGAGAACTTGACAATTGCAGCTAATGGGCCGAAAGTCTCTTCCTTGGTCACAGCCATCTCAGAGGTGACCCCAGTTAGCACAGTTGGCGCATAAAAGTTTTCTCCCTTATCTGTCAAAGGCTTACCACCAGTAACGATTTTGGCGTTCTTGGAAACAGCATCCGTCACGTGACGATGGACTTTATCTACCGATTCAGAGTTGGTCAACGGACCGTGAGAGGTTCCCTCTTCAAACCCATTTCCAACTTTGAATGCGTTAACCTTTTCAGTGAATTTGGCGACAAATTCGTCATGAACAGCCTCATGAACATACACTCGGTTTGCACAGATACATGTTTGGCCAGAGCCCCGGAATTTGGAGGCCAAAGCTCCATCCACGGCCTTATCAACATCAGCATCGTCGAATACAATGAATGGGGCATTACCACCCAATTCAAAAGAGACCTTTTTCACAGTTGACGCAGATTGTTTCATCAACAGCTTGCCCACTGGAGTAGATCCAGTGAAAGTGACCTTCGAAATACCCTTGTTTTCACACAACTCTTGACCAATTTCTTTTACATTTTTTCGGGCAGTAACTACATTGATTACGCCATCAGGAATTCCAGCTTGCTGAGCCAAGTATGCCAGTGCTAGAGCAGAAAATGGAGTGGAATCAGCAGGCTTAATTACTGTGGTACACCCAGCAGCCAATGCCGCACCAACTTTACGAGAGATCATTGAGGACGGGAAGTTCCAAGGAGTCACAATGCCGCAAACTCCGACAGGCTGTTTGATAGTGTGAATTCTGGAATTAGGGAATTGGGATGGGATAGTATCCCCATAGATTCTGGGAGCTTCTTCTGCAAACCATTCGAAATTGGTGATTGAGGACATAACTTCACCTCTGGCCTCTGCCAGAGGCTTGCCGTTTTCCCATGTCAGGATCTTGGCCAGATCCTCATGGTTTTCCCGTATCAGATCAGTGAACTTGTTCAACAATTTGGCTCGTTCTCGATGGGTGGTTGTTTTGTAATCGTTGAATGCAGATTTTGCCCCGCTTATTGCGGTTTGTAGGTCCTCTACCGATGATTCCGGAACTTTGCCAATGACCTCTGAGGTAGCAGGGTCAATTACCTGGAACGTTTGGGCTGATTTGGCATCGAGCCATTGTCCATTGATAAAGTTTTGGTGCCTCAATAGGGCTGGATTTGAGAGTACTGGTTTCATTAGAGTTTTTGAT
>JAJLUM010000028.1:83638-139602 GCA_030564265.1 Blastobotrys attinorum
AAAAAAAAAAAAAAAAAAAAAAGACAAATTGCTGATTCTAAAAAATATTTACTATATACATTGTACATTGGCTTTATATCTGGCGATTAAGGATAATCTGTTTAGGCGCGCGGTAAAAAAAAAAAACAGAGTGGGAAAGTACTATCTATTAGCCGCTGACCTGGGACCCTAGTCATCACGTAACTCTAGAACCCAAACGATGCTCCTCTTGTGCCATGCGGCTCAAATCGTATAACCCCATACCACAGTTAAATCCTAATCCCTTTCTGCAGATGATGGAGCTTTAGCAAGTTCTTTCTTCCACATCTCATTAGCAGTAGTCTTATCAACCTCTGAAAACAACTTGTCAAAAATCTCCTTGTACCACTTAACCGGCACTGGCTCCAGCCCTTCTCGAACAAACTCTGGCATATTCTCCCAGTCAGCCCAATTATCGTAAGGGAAGAAGATGGTTTTGGCTCCAGCCAGCTTTGCAGCCATGACTTTCTCCTTCAAGCCACCGATTCGAAGTACTTTTCCGGTTAAAGTCAATTCTCCGGTCATACATGCTGTCGAGTCCAAAGGATGGTCCAATGCTAGAGACAGTAGAGAAGTGGTCATCGTGACACCCGCGGATGGGCCATCCTTCTTGATAGCTCCCTCGGGGCAATGCAAGTGGATCACGGCCTTGTCAAAGAACCGATTCTCGGGGAAATGTTTACTCATGAACATTCTACAGAACGAATATGCAATCGATGAGGATTCGTTCATGACATCTCCAAGCTGCCCGGTGCGGCTGAACTCAGGTTTGGAAGATGCCGATAACGGTTGCTGGAGCACTGATTCCACATACAGTGGAGTACCACCCATTTCAGTATATGCCAGTCCCATAACTACTCCAGATGGTGTGTCTTCGTACATTCGCTCTTCAACATGCACTGGTGGGCCGACATAGTCCTTCAAGTTCTCAGAGGTGACTCCGATTTCCATAGCTACTGGAATGTCGAGTTTGGCAACTTTTTTAGGGGTGACAAGTTCCTTACCGCCAACTGACTTAGGATCGTAGTTGCTCTCAGTCTCAACTGCTTCAGTTCCATCCTTTTTCGAAACCTTTGTTTCTTTTTCCTCTTCTTTAGCTGTTGTTGGAATGATCTCAGTAGTCTCTCCAGTATCATATTCCTCAACAATCTTCAGAGCAATCTTACGGTGGATCTTTTCCACCAGTTTCTTCAGACCTCGCACCCCGTTCTCTCTACTATAACGGGTAACAAGCTTTTCAATAGCGTCCTTTTCAATATTTACATTCAAATCGGTCAATCCACTGGCAGCCTTGGAAGACGGGATCAAATACTGCTCGGCAATCGATGCTCGTTCAGACGCCACATAGCCAGAAATATCAATGATCTCCATACGGTCTTTCAATGGAGGTGGAATGTTCTCGATATAGTTTGCAGTACATACAAACAATACCTTGGACACATCAATTGGAAGATCCAAAAATGTGTCTACAAACGATGAGTTTTGCTCAGGGTCTAGCAGTTCCAAAAGAGCTGCTGACGGATCACCATGGCTGTTGACTCGACCAACCTTGTCAATCTCGTCAATCAAAATCAACGGATTTTGTGTCTTTGCCTGTTTCAAAGATTGCACAATTCTCCCAGGAACTGCTCCTACATAAGTTCGTCGATGCCCTTTGATCTCTGAAACGTCATTGATACCACCAACACTGATTCTGGAAAACTTTCGGCCCAAAGATTCAGCAATGGACTTGCCAATTGATGTCTTACCAACACCCGGAGGACCACAGAAACAGATGATCTTACCGTCTACTGAGCCAGACAAACGAGCGGTGGCAATAAATTCCAGAATTCGGTCCTTGACATCTTTTAGCCCAAAATGCCCTTTGTCAAGCACGTCCTTAGCACCTTTAATGTCATACTTATCATCAGAGAAAATGCCCCATGGAACTTGAGTTAGCCAATCGACGTAGTTTCTGGTCATGCTGTGTTCAACACTAGAGGGGTCAGTACTCTCCAGTTTAGCCATTTCTTCGTCAAATGCCTTTTTCACTTGCTCTGGCAATACCAATTTGGAAACTCTATCTTTAAACACGTCTGAGGGCTTCTCTTTGCCGCTATCAATTCCGAGCTCCTTCTTGATTTCACTCATTTTTTCTTCCAAATAAACCTTCTTGTATCGGTTTTGTAACTTGGCGTCTACATTTTTCTTGAATTTGTCTTGCAGTGTGATCTGCAAAAGTTCCTTATTAACCAGCTCCAATGCCTTCTCGAGCCGCTGCTTGACGCTTCGGTTTTCTAAGATTTCTTGAATGTCGTTGGACCCATCAGACATGGCTGCAGTGAAGTCGGCCAGAGCGGCCGGGTCGCCGAACGACTCGTTTGTAGGCTTTAAGGACACAATGGCGAAGGATGCAATCTGTTCTTTGAAAATTGAGCTCATGGAGCTCAATTTTCTAAGCACTTCGACAATCTCGGCACACAACGCTTGGATATCTTGATCATTCACGTCATATGGATCATGCTCAACGACTTTGATCCCCTTCATCCAAGGCACGTTCAACGAGTACAGGTCTGTGTCACTGTAAGCAGTATCAAAGCTAGTAACGTCCATATTGGTATTCTTGTCATTTTCAGAATCTTCCTTAATGCTATTGTTGGTAGTAGAACTGTTATTGCTTGCGTTAACACGTTTTGGAGGAATTAATTCCCCGGCTTCTATTCGTGTTAGTGGAAGCAAGGTAATAGTACAACCAGGTCTTCCATCCTCATATCGTGAAAACACTCCTCCTATCCTACAGTAGGCGCCCACGGGATATGCGTCCTTCGGATCCTTCAAAACCTCTGTAGTTTCCTTGCTTTCAGGCCGTTTCATGAACACTGCAACACACTGGTCCTCCAGCGTGTCGTAAAATATTCTCCGTACTGCGTAAATTACATCTGGATCAGTTATTCTACATGCTCGGTGATACCCCGGAATGGCCGGTCTATCATGAACAAGTAGCGACAGGACCTGCTTTTTGTCGTGAGGTGTAGCAGGAGTGAACCCAAAATGAGATGATCTCGAGCCTGAAGGTTTGATCTCTGCACCAGAGTTGGCACTTTTAGTAGCAGCTCTGCGGTCTTCTTCTTCAGTTTCGTTTAGCTTACGAATTGGTCGTTTTCTTCCGCTGCTAGCGGACTTAGCTGGTTTATTATTGTTCTCTGTCAGCTCTTGATCTTCTTCAGCCACTGCTTCCTCGACGCCATTATTATTACTGTTATTGTTCTTTCCTTCAGGAATACTATCTTTCGGCGTGGTGGTCGACGATGGCTCCTCTTCGGTGCTCTTAGCAGGAGAAGATTTGTCATCATTGTGATCAGCTTTTTTAGCATCGGTGGTGCTGTTAGACTTTGATCGTGAAGTCTTGCTGTCATCATGTGTGTCTGATGCATTTCTCTGGACTGGCCGGCTTCTAGTGGCAGATGATTCGTTATTGCTTTGCTTTGCAGTGTTATCGTTTGCGCCACCACTGTGACCATCACCATTACCACTACCACCACCACCGCTATTGGACGAGCTGAAACGTATTGATGCGACCAACTTGGGAGTCAGTAACGGTTGGGCAGTAGGCAATTTTGCCCCTACTCTTAGTAGAGATCGGTTCCGGCAGGTTCTCACAAGCTGCCTTGATGTAAACATCGTTTTTTGTCGTTTTTGATCTGTAGAGAGAAGGTACAATTTGGTGCTGAAAATGTGTGATGTAATTTTTGTGTGTAAGCGTGATCGCTGGCTCAAGTTGGAAGTTTCTATGGGCGCTTTGGAGGGGAGGAAAATATTGTTGATCTTGGAGAGCCCGAATGTATTTAGCACTGCGTCTAGTTCCTTTTTTTTTTTTTTTTTTTTTTCTTTTCCAACAAGTATTGCTGGTATAAAACATACCAGTCTGTGAATTTGGAAATTGAGATCAATATGTCCAATACATCTTGCTTTTACACGGTAGTTGATAGACCTAAATAGACAAATCAGCAGCGGCCAGAGCCGGATGATCGCAGATTCCGGCCCGGAATTACCCAGAACAAGTGCGGCGTAGAGCGGCTTTAGGAAGGAAAGTGAGTCAATTGCAACTAGTGAGGAAAATGTAAAGCTGTATTGATATATGAGAAAGGGATATTTGATCGAACTGTTTCAATTTTTTTTTTTTTTTTTTAAAAAAGCAAGACTCCGAATGAGATATCCCAATTCGTATGTAAAAACATGATCTGGAGAGCCAAAGACTAAGATACGCTATCCACTGATAACACTTGGGCAATCACAGAGTCGAAACAGCAGGTATTTCAGCTCCACTTTACCTCGGATGTCTAACCTAAAGAGAGTGTTCACCTTTCGAACGGGGCCACGGGTAGGGCGAGTGAAAGAGAAACCAAATTCAAACGTCGCCGCACGTCCTGTAGGTCAGATCATTCTGAACTTTCCCGGATTAACATGCACTGGGGGGTTCATGGCTATATTTGTTGACCTCTCTTAGATTTCTTTTCGTCATAGGTTAAGTGCTAGAGCTTTATACCCGGAAAAAAAAAATAACAGCAATCTGTATCAGGTGACCGAACCGTCATGTGACCTTGCCAAGCAAATACCAAGGCTCAAAACCTCTCTTCTTACCTCCAAACACCACAAATGTCCCGTCTGAAATACCGTCAAATATCCGTAAAAACTACTATAACTCCCTTGTGCGCGAGGTTGATTCAAACACCTATTATAGCGTCTTAATTAAGTGAAATGAAGGACCTGCACAACGGCTGATCTGCCCCCCGGCCACTCAGCTCAGCACGATGATGGACCCACTTTCTCCTTAGTGGGTCATGTATATTTAGTACCACAGAGCAGTCCTACCCCGCACGGCTGAATTTAGCCCTGGTCCCTTTCTCTGGTACTACTGTTGAGAAAAGAGATGGCTAGTACGGTTGGTTTTGGCTAACGGGTAAAATAATCACTTTATCTTCAAGAAGGGTCTCTCTCCTCAAATCTTTTCACGTACAGAAAAAAAACGATGATGTAGCAATGAATGCAGAAGCCCATATTCTATTGCAGCTTGCTGTAGTCGCAGAGGAAAATCTCGACGCAGTGTCTGAATCACATAGTTGATCGGCCTAGAGTTGGAATGTGATAAGGTGTTTCGCGCATTGCAGCTTAACAGTTAAATCTTTAGCTATAATTTATCTTCGTGAGAAAGCCTATAGGATTATGTCTCTCCAACATTTCTCCTAACTTCAGAATGTTTGGCGTCACTATCACCACCCCGCAAGGCGCCGTGCCCGGCTCGAGGCGATTGTAGAAGAACTGTCGCCTCGTCATTTACCGGTAGTGAATCCTTGGCCAGTTCGGGATTTTTTTCCCCGCATTTTTTTTTTTTTTGGCCAGCAAAACGGGCTGGGCATGAAACCTGTCGATGGCCAATTTATCCAGATCCATAAGAACTGGAGAGAGGGGGCGGCTTGAGTAAAGGAGGGACTATTAATCCTCGTGAGCAGGAGTTTCGAGGAATCGGTATACAATTAGTGTAAATAAGAGGAGTTGATATTAATACGGTGGAGTGGGGTCTTGTAGATCAAAGTGGTCGGATTTTATTAAACTGCTCCCGGTAGATCAATAAATATAGAAATAGGAATTCAGTGAATGTTTAATGGTTCTGCTATATAGAATTAAAGAATTAAATGGCCCACCAAAAACGCATTTTGGAAGATTAATCCTGTTTCATCTCGCAATTAGAGCTAGATCCGTTAAAGACTTTGGATCCTTCGCCCAAAACAAAAATAATAAAACTAAGGTAACCATGAGAGCTTGGCGAGAGCCAATCGTATCCGTTAAGCTACCCCTCTATTCTCTCAAGGTCCATTCCGGTTAATCCAACTCGTGGGGTCGAGAGGGATCATTAGTATATAAAGCTATTCATACCTCCATAGTTTCAAGTATTCCATCACTACCTTGATATCATCTGAAACTTATACCGGTAATCAAATGAGCTCACCTGAAAAAGATTCGTCCTCACCTATAGCGACTCCTGCCGTCGCTCCAGCTAATGAAGTAAGCGATCAGATCGAGGACCACCTGCCAGACTGGGGCAGACCATGGTGGAAGACTAAGCATTTGCTTTTACTTAATCTCTCCTTCGTGTGCCCTCTCCTTAGTAGTTCAACTAACGGTTATGATGGTTCCATGCTTAACGGGCTACAATCACTACCGCAGTGGCAAGAGTATTTCAACAAACCCTCCGGAGCAGTACTAGGTGCATTGGCCAACGGAGCAGTGTTTGGAGGTGTCTTAGGTTCCTTCATAGCTCCGTGGATCTGTGATAGATGGGGCCGACGAATGGGTATATTTTCCGGATCTTTTGCTATCATTGTTGGCGCTGTATTGCAATGTGCTGCTGTAAACTATGCCATGTTTTTGATTTCAAGACTATTCCTCGGGTTTGGAAGTTTGATTGCCGTTGTTGCATCACCTTCTCTAATTTCTGAGACAGCTTATCCAACCCATCGTGCTACAATTACTGCAGTATTTAATACTCTTTGGTATTTGGGCGCTTTGATTGCCGCTTGGGTCACTTACGGAACCTATTTCATGAACGACTCAACCTGGTCATGGAGAATGCCTTCTCTATTACAAGGTCTTCTTCCTCTTATCCAATGTGTATCTGTCTACTTTATCCCAGAGTCTCCTCGTTACTTGGTAAATAAGGGTAGATATGACGATGCGCGAAAAGTCCTGCTAAAGTGGCATGCCGGAGGTGACGAGCAGCTTGGTGGTCGTCTAGTAGACTTTGAAATGGCAGAAATTTCTTCTGCTATTGAGCACGAGAAGATCCAGTCTGAGACTTCATACATGGAATTCGTTAGAACTAAGGCAAATCGACACAGACTGGCAATCATTACATTGATGGCTGTTTGCATGCAACTCTGTGGTAATGGTCTGGTATCTTATTATCTCCATTATGTCTTGAACTCGATTGGAATCACTGAAGCTACAGAGCAATTGGTGATCAATGGCGGGTTGATGGCTTACAATCTGGTTATTTCCGTGGTAGTTGCTCTAATTGGCTCTAGATTACCGCGAAGAA
Organism: Blastobotrys attinorum; assembly: GCA_030564265.1. Classification (NCBI taxonomy): domain Eukaryota; kingdom Fungi; phylum Ascomycota; class Dipodascomycetes; order Dipodascales; family Trichomonascaceae; genus Blastobotrys; species Blastobotrys attinorum. Next base: position 90,732 of record JAJLUM010000028.1, read on the forward strand.
AAGTGTTTCTGTCCGGCATGGGCTCAATGTTACTTTGTTTTATTGTTTGGACTGTATTGTCTGCATTTAACCAGAAAGAAAATTTCGAGAACAAGTCACTGGGACAAGGTGTTTTAGCAATGATCTTTTTGTTTTATGCCTGCTACGATCTATCCCTTAATGGTCTTCCAATTCTTTATGTCACCGAGGTTATGCCATATTACTTGCGGGCCAAGGGCATCAGTTGGTTTAACTTTGTCACTCAGTTGGTTTTGATTTACAATGGATTCGTGAATCCAGTTGCCATGGAGGCAATTGAATGGAAGTACTACATTGTTTACTGTTGTCTGATTGCTGCTGAATTAACTGGTATTTACTTCCTGTTCCCAGAGACCAAGGGCTACACCTTGGAAGAAGTTGCTGAAGTCTTTGGAGATGCAACTGTGATTGACGTTGGTACTCAAATTCAAGAGAAGCGGGAAGTACGTGCTGATCATGTTGAGAATGTATAGCTACTGGTCGTCATTCTGGCTAAAAGGAGATTTTTGATTAATATCTATAAAATAAATTATAATGAGATTGTATTGCTTTATTACAATTTAGATGTGTCGCTAGTTGAGCGTCATTTTCCGTTAGTGCTTATTATTACTGCTGTTAATCGTCACGGGCAACAAGAGATCCAATTCTGTCTGATACCTTCTTCCCCCCACCACAATATCCACTACTAGTGTCAGACTCGTAGGACATATGGGCAGAACCGAGACAATGCTACTTTCTTATAGAGTGAAGTTCCAGTATTAAAACGAAACATAAAATGAAGCACAATTGTTTTATCTTTCTTTTTTTAAATAAACGAAACTTTATAGAACATAAACATATATTGATATCCATGGCCATAGTGAAACACATTCTCGTTTTTCTTCCAATCACACCGATTAAAACGTGATATTTCTCGCCGCAAGGACCCTGAGTTCGAAAAAACCCTCAGCCGCACAAGTTCCGGGTAACCCGCAAAAACTCCCATAATATTCTGAAATGGCATAGTATCAGTCAACGACATCTGCCCTTTTATATCTCCACACAATGGTCGGACAAGGCCCTAACCCTGAAATTTGATAATTTGGGGTGACAATTCCACCTCGTCTTCTCAGTAAATAGCTGATAATTTATGCGAGAATATATACCAAAGGAAGAGCAACAAGAGGTCTCAGATTTGTCTGGCTTGCTTGCACAGACTGACTCACTTGAACGACGCCCCGATGGGCGATCTTAAGTGTTAATAGCCCCGAGGCCACAGCCAAATATTGAGCAAGGCTATTTTATCCAGCTATTGGTGCAAGGCGTCTGAGAGGGGAATTCCTTGCATTCTTTTATGAAAAAACCGGCAGAGGTAATAAGTTTGGTCTCACTAGCCCTCTATACCTCGAGTTGATTTTTCGGTTAATCTAAAATGTGGGGTCAAAAGGGATGGCCCAGTATATATATAAAGCTATCTATATCTATATTCCGTAAGTTATAATATAGATCATTATCACTATTACTACAGCATCATCAGAGAATTGTACGCAATATATATATAAGTATGAGCCCAACTGAAAAAGACTCGTCTTCACCTGCGGCTATTACTACCGCTGCTCCAGTTAACGTAGAAAGCGATAAGATCGAAGACTACCTACCAGACTGGGGTACACCATGGTGGAAGACTAAGCACTTGGTGTTACTTAACCTCTCGTTTGTGTGTCCCCTACTTAGTAGTTCAACCAACGGCTACGATGGCTCAATGTTAAATGGGTTGCAATCACTACCGCAGTGGCAAGACTTTTTTAACAGTCCCACCGGAGCAATTCTAGGTGCATTGGCCAATGGAGCTGTACTAGGCGGTGTACTAGGCGCTCTTGCAGCATCATGGATTAGTGACAGATGGGGTCGGCGAATGGGCATCTTTTCCGGGTCTTTCATTATCATTATTGGAGCAATATTGCAGTGTGCTGCTGTGAACTACGCAATGTTCTTGGTCTCGAGATTGATCCTAGGGTTTGGGAGCTTGATTGCCATTGTTGCATCGCCATCATTGGTTTCTGAGACTGCTTATCCAACCCACCGGGCTTCAATGACCGCTGTATACAATACTCTTTGGTACCTTGGAGCCTTGATTGCCGCTTGGGTCACTTACGGAACCTATTTCATGACTAACTCAAGTTGGTCGTGGAGAATGCCTTCTCTATTACAGGGGCTTATTCCTCTTATCCAATGTCTAACTGTGTACTTTGTTCCAGAGTCACCTCGTTTCTTGGTTAACAAGGGCAGATATGAGGAGGCACGAAAGGTTCTGCTAAAGTGGCATGCTGGAGGTAATGAACAGCTTGGTGGTCGTCTAGTAGACTTTGAAATGGCCGAGATCTCCTCTGCTATCGAACATGAGAAGATCCAGTCTGAGACTTCATACTTGGAATTCATTCGAACCAAGCCAAATCGACACAGATTGGCAATCATTACATTGATGGCTATTTGTATGCAACTCTGCGGTAATGGCCTGGTATCTTATTATCTTCATTATGTCTTAAACTCAATTGGTATCACCGATGCCAGTGAGCAGTTGATTATTAATGGAGGATTGATGGTTTACAATCTTGGCGTTTCTATAATAACTGCTGTAATTGCCTCTCGATTGCCTCGAAGAAAAGTCTTTTTGTATGGCATGTTTACAATGTTGCTTTGCTTCATCGTGTGGACTGTATTGTCTGCATTCAACCAGAAGGAAAACTTCAAAAACAAATCTCTCGGTCAAGGAGTTTTGGCGATGATTTTTTTGTTCTATGCCAGCTACAATATGTGCCTCAATGGCCTTCCAGTGCTTTACGTTACTGAGGTCATGCCATATTACTTGCGTGCTAAAGGTATTGGCTGGTTCAACCTTGTCACCCAAGTGGTTTTGATTTACAATGGGTTTGTCAATCCAGTTGCCATGGAGGCGATTGATTGGAAATATTACATTGTTTACTGTTGCTTAATTGCTGTTGAACTGATTGGGGTGTTCTTCTTATTCCCAGAGACTAAAGGGTACACTTTGGAAGAAGTAGCTGAAGTCTTTGGTGATCCAACTGTTGTTGACGTTGGCACTCAGATTCGAGAGAAAAGAGAGGGACACACCGAGCACGTCGAAAAAGTCTAGCTGCCGGTCACTATTGAATACAAAAAAGATATTTTTTGCTTTTGATTCTATAGCAAAAATATAAATTGATACTAATGAAATTGTCTTGCTTTTATTTTATTTATATGTACATCAACCACTAGATATAACTTTCCATTACTGTTTCTCATGTTCAAATCAACAATATATTTTACCAGGAGCACCACAGTGAGTGCTAGTTGAACTCTAACAATCGTCTATTAATATCTCGCTTTATATGCCTGCGTGTTAACCTAAGTATCTATTATCTCCTTAAGCGCTGCTTTAGCTTCTTGATTCTCAAGTCCTTTTTGTATGAGATATTCACGATACTGGGCCAAATAATATCGCAAAACCTCGGAATAGTTCTCCATACCAAGAGACATCATGGCATTTAGAATGTCCTGTCCATATATAGTTTTTCTCTTCTCGCCGATGGAGATCTCCGCAGCCTCACTTGTCACAAACGCAACAAATTCGGTTACACATTGTTGCATACATGCTTTGGCTTCCTTCGATACTTTAGCATTCGATGGAATTGCATTTCTCATAATACGGGAAACTATATAGCTGTTAGATCAATTCATTTTATTATTAAAATATTACTATTTTATTATTTCATTTCGAATAAGAACGACCGTTACTTACTATTTGTCATGGGCAACAAAAGATCCATTTCTGTCTCTGGTACCTTTTTCCCCCCACCACCATGTCCACTACTACCATCACTACTAGAATCAGACTCGTAGGACATATGGGCAGAACCGAAACAATACTCTCTTGTAGGGTGAAGCTCCAGTATTAGAACGAAAAATAAAATAAAGCACAATTGTTTAAAAAAAAATAACTAAACTCTATAGGCATATCAACTTATATTTATAGACATGGCCATGGTAAAACACGCTCGTTTATCATCTCCAACCTCACCCGGCTCACTGGCGAACCAGTAGTGAAAGATTAAAAACGTGATATTTCTCGCTGCAAGGGCCCTGAGTTCGGGAAAACCTCTCAGCCGCACAAATTCCGGGTAACCCATAGCCCTCCCAAAATAACAAAAAAAGACCGCCCATCGGGGCGTCGTTCAAGTTAGCCCAGTCTGTGCGAGCAAGCCATTGTATCAGACAAATCCGAGACCTCTTTTTTGCTCCTCCTTTGGTATATATTCTCGCATAGATCACCAGCTATACTCTTCAAAAAGTCAGAAATTATTTTATTTATTCATCTCTCATTGATTTTTGAAGATCTGACCGAATTTGTGAATCTGAATAGACTAAACAAAAGAAGGAACACTCAATTGTGTTTACTTAAATTAGATCAACGGTGGTGATTAACGATCAACACGGAGGACAAGCTGTACACGGAGGCGATTTCGATTTTTACACTTACAGATATAAAAGATGTTGGAATCACTTGTCGCTTCTCTACTGAATCGTTTCTTGGTACGGAATCTCTATATTTAAAGAAATGCTCTAAATACTAACTTATCTGCAGGGATCATATGTAAGTGGTTGTCTGTGTGCGGGGAGGACCAAGAAGGTCTAACAACCAAGATTTGTTCCTTCCAGTGGAGCTATACTAACTGTCTTCTGTTATACAGGTGAAAAACTTTGATCCAAAGCAATTGAATATTGGCATCTGGAGTGGGGATGTAAAACTTCGAGATCTTGATCTGAAGAAAGAGGTATGTATTAGACACTGATAGGCAAGTGATATGCTGACGGATGAAAACAAATCTCTATATAGGCTCTGGATAAACTGAAATTACCAGTCGATGTAATCGAAGGGCATTTAGGAGAACTAGTTCTTCAAATCCCTTGGTCAAACCTCAAAAACAAGCCAGTGAAGATTGTAATCGAAGATGTATATTTGCTGGCCGTCCCAAAAATGGAGCAAAGCTACAACGTGGAGGAGGAAGACAGACGAAGCCACGCTCTCAAAATGGAAAAGCTTGAAAATGCAGAATTGCTCGATAAAGGGCGGCAACAAGCTGGCATGTCTCAAGAAGAGATCCAAAAAAACCAAAGCTTCACAGACTCGTTGGTTACAAAGATCGTAGACAACTTGCAAGTTACTATCAAGAATATTCATGTGCGTTATGAAGATTCTGATAGTGTGCCAGGTCATCCATTCTCAGTTGGCTTGACATTGGAAGAGCTGTCTGCAGTGTCCACAGATGACGATTGGAACCCAGCATTTTTGCAAGACACCTCCCAGATCACTAAGAAACTGGCCAAGCTGAACGCATTATCAGTCTACTGGAACTCTGATTCAGAGACAATCAAACCAGAAGGTACAGAATTGAGCATTGTAGAGCGGTTTAGGTCTACGATTCCTAAAAGCATTGAGGATGTTAGCTCAAACCAATACATTCTCAAGCCAGTCTCGGGTATTGGTAGAATTACCATGAACCAGGCCGGCCCAACAGAAACAATGCCCAGAGCAAAAGCCCAGTTGATATTTGATGAATTGGGATTTGTATTTGATAGTGACCAATATCGGGATGCCTTGTGGACTGCAGATATCTTCCGCCTATATATGAAAACGAAGGCTCTAAAGAGATACAGACCTGATGTCCCTGTTAAAAAGGATCCCAAAGCGTGGTTCAAGTACGCTGCTGATATGGTTTTGAAAGAAATTCACGAGAAAAACAGGCAGTGGAGCTGGGATTACATCAGTGAACGGCGTGAGACGCAGCTGAGGTACATTGTATTATTCAAACAGAAAAAGAGCTCTACCTTATCGCCGGAAGAACAAACCGAGTTTGACAAGTATGAATGGGACCTGTCGTATGAAGAATTGCGTTTCTACAGGAAACTGGCCAAATCCGAACTCCGTAAAGAGCAAAAACAAACCCAGGCATCGTCTGGTGAAACGAATTCGTCACAAGGACAACAGCAACAGGGCTGGTTTGGCTGGGTGTGGGGAGGTGGACAATCTCAGCAGCATCAAGAGGAAGACGAAGATCTCACAATGTCTGAAGAGCAAAAGAAGGAACTGTATGATGCCATTGAATGGGACGAAAAGCAGGCAATCGCAAATACAGTTGACGTTCCTCGAGATCGGGTAAAGTTTGAAGTTGAAACTGCCCTCAATAAAGGTAGCTTCAAATTGAAGAGGGATCCACATGGAGAAAACCAGGATCTAACTGTCGTTTCTTTCAATGGGTTCAAGGCTAATCTGTGGCAGCGCCCAGACTCGTTTTTAACAAACATCAGTCTCCAGGAGTTGAGAGTCGATGATAAGACTGGCAGCTCGCTGTACGAACAAGTCGTTAGTGTCAAGGACCTGCCCACTGATGAAAAGTCAATTCTAGCCTCTTCAGAGGTGGTTCCAAAAGATGGTGGTGCAGGCAGTGATAACCAGAAATCAGGGGAGGCATTTTTCTGGCTGTCTTTTGAACACAACCCACTAGATGACTCTGCAGACTCAAACTTAAGTGTCAAGCTTAAGAGTATTACTGTATTCTATAACCGACTGTTCATTGAGAATATCGTCAAGTTTTTCAAGCCGCCAAAGACCCATCTGGAAACTATTGGGGCTATTATGAATGCTGCAGGTGCCACTGTGGAAGGTCTCCGGGACCAAACCAGAATTGGTCTCGAATATGCCTTATCTGAGCACAAGACGATAAACGTCAAGATGGACCTGCAAGCACCGCTCATTGTAATGCCATCAGATGTCACCAGCTGGTCATCGCCTTGTGCTGTAATTGATGCTGGTCACATCAGTATTGTAAGTGATTTGGTTGCCCCAGATGTCCTTGAAGATGTTCGCAGCAAGCAGACACACAAGTATTCTGATGCGGACTGGAAACGATTAGAAAGTTTGATGTACGACAAATTCAAGCTTCAATTACAGGATACCCAGGTTCTGATTGGTGCTAATGTGCGAGAAACTATGAAACATCTGCATAACAGAGAACGCGATAACCCGACATATGTCATTGATAGAATCAACATGAACTTTTTGGTAGAGGTGTCTATCGTACCACAGGCGGTATCACTGACCAAGCTCAAGGTTTCTGGACACTTACCACTGTTCAGAGCTTCTATGTCTGATGCCAAGTATAAGACAATGATGAAAATCATTGATAACAGCATTCCAAACTTTGACCTTGACAGCTTTGATTCTGTATCGTTGATGAGCCAAGATCGTGGTGGGTTTGCGTCCTTAATGGGTGAAGAGCGTTCCATTTTAGATGTTATTGAAGATGCCGATGATAATAACACATTGTCGGGATCAACTTCATCGTTGGAGACCAGTAATAAGCAGCAGCAAAAAGTGTTTGAGTTCAATTTCAAGGTGGACAAGGTGGATTTGTCGTTACATAAATGTACCAACGAGTCAACCTTGGAACAGGATCAGTTAATTGATATGATTCTAGAGCATTTTGAGTTGGACTTTTACTTCATGCCAAATGAAATGATGGCAGACGTAACGTTGGGAACTATGGCTATAGAAGATTATATCGATAGAACAAGCCCATTGGAGATGCGACAAATCGCATCTTCTCAACCGGGGGCAATCGCCAAGGACCTGGTAAACATTCAGTACAAGCGCGTTAAGAGAGATGTAACAAGTGTTGAGATCTTCGATCAGAGTGTAGAGGTTTCCATGTCTACCATCAAGTTTGTATTGTCACCCAAATCATCAACCACCTTATTGGATTTTGTTATCACCACTTTTGCAAATCCAAATCAGCAATCTGATGCTGAGGAATCGGATCATAATGATGACGCTTCGGAAGATACGGTAATGACCGAGATAGAAGACAAGAATTCTAAACCTAACGATGCGGTCATCGATGTCAAGATCAATTTGAATAGTGTTATTTTGACACTCAACGATGATGGTATTAAACTGGCTACTCTGACTTTGGACTCAGCGGTAATTGGGGTTGTTTTGGTATCTGAGACGATGAGAGTTGAATCCAAAATCGGTAGTCTTACATTACAAGATGATGTCAATGAAGGCACAAATAAGCAATCCATTCTTCGCCAGTTAGTTAGCATTGAAGGCAACGAAGGTAACGATCTTGCCCACTTCAAGTACGAAACTTACGACCGTCAACGGACAGATCTGAACTATAATTCATCTATATACTTCAGGGCTGGTTCGGTCAAAGTCAATGTAGTGGAAGAGCCACTTGGTAGGATCTTCAAGTACCTGATGCGGCTGAACCAAATGAAGGGCCTCTACGATGCTGCTCGCCAAGCCGCAGTCAATCAAGCTACTCAAATTGAAGACCCCGATAAGATGCATCTTGATGTCGTGGTGAGTACACCAATCCTGGTTTTCCCAAAGCTGGTGGCAAACAGTGAAGATGGAAACAAGTGTGACACGTTGACAGTTAGGTTAGGAGAACTCTATGTGGACAACAAGTTTGATATGGATAAGCAAATTCTGATTAACAATATCAATGCTGGTATTCGGTCAACTAGAATCATGTCAGAGTTCTATTTCGACGATGGTGACTGTCAGAAGTTGGAAATTATTGACAACTTGGATGTTGGATTCGATATTTCTTATCTGACATCAACAGAAGAAGGCGCTACACGGCCTACCCTTACAGTTTCAGGGAAAATGTCAGAAGTGGAAATGAACTTGACTGACCTACAGTTTCAATATATGTTGGACCTTTCAAAGTCTGTACCGGCAATCTTTGCAAATATTGGTGGAGATGACGAGGAAGTTGGAGAGCTGGCCCAAGAGCTGAAGCAGTCCAAACGAATCAACTCTGTGAGTCATAGTGAAGGACCTTCTCATATAGATCCGCCATCATCAACATCTGAAAGCAAAGCTGACAAGTTTGATTTCGTATTCAATTGTAATACTATTGCGCTGACACTGTACCAGCATACCTCAGGAACCAAGGTGGACGAAATAAACACCAAGACTCTATCGAAATTTTCTCTTAATGACTCTGGAATCAAGATGCATGTTAGACAGGATGACTCGTGGGAATCTGATGTTCATATCCACTCATTCACTGTTCACGATACTCGGCATGCAAGGGATAACAAATTCACAGAAATTATCCCATCTGTCATGCACGACGAGTATCAATTCATGTGCAAAGCTACAAAGCAGCCGCATGGTGGCCCAATGGATGTATTGCTGACAATAGATAGCCCAAGAATGATCTTGGCTCTGGACTACCTGTTTGCCCTGAAGGGATTTGTTGATTCTGGACTCGCTGCTATTGAGGATTCTGATACAGCCTCCCTAGAGGAACTAGAATCAGCGGAACAATCAGAGGATGAAGACGATGACCAAGGTTCAAAAGAAGGATCTCCGGCACTATCATTCCACGTAAACATAGTAGATGCGTACTTAATCCTGCTTGCTAATCCTAGTTCTGAGGATTCTGAGGCTGTGGTTTTCAAGACTGATCAATTGGTACTCAGTCAAAGAGATACTGCAACTTTGTCTATAAGCAAAGTTGGTATGTTTTTGTGCCAGATGAGCAGATTCAATGAGAACAGATTGCGAGTTCTGGATGATTTTTCCATGACTGCTACTATGGACAATCGTGGAGCAGACAAAACGCATCAACTGAGTAAAATCCAAGTGTCTATGGAGCCATTGGTTTTGCGGCTATCTCTTAGAGATATACTTCTCGCTCTTGATATTGTTTCCAAAGCATCACAGCTCAGCCAAAGTGAAAGCGATGCCTTAGTAAAGAGCAATGCTGCTGCAAAGAATCAAGTTCCCAAGTATTCCAAGTTTTCCAGACACGAAATGGAAAAACGGTTCCCTGGTGCTCGAAGTATGCTTACACATTCCACAGGACACAAAACTAAAAAGACTCGTCGAAGTAGTGGCAGTGGTCATGGTCATAGAAATCGGCGTGCAGAGCTTACTGATACCATTGTTCGAGGTGAGGAATTGGTCGCTGAGTTTGAAGGATTAAGGCTAGTTATCATCGGGATGTATCAGGAGCTTCCTATGTTGGACATGTCTGTGAAGCCGTTTACAGCTACTGCCAAGAACTGGAGCTCTGACCTGAAGGTTGATATGGGTACAGAGATGTTTACCAACGTCTATAATCCATCCAAGTCTGCATGGGAGCCATTGATTGAGACTTGGGATATTGGATTCCACGCTGCGAAGGCAGACGTAAATGGAGCCATGTTTGTCAACCTGGTTTCTCGACGTCTAATGGAGGTGACCTTGACTGCTCAAACAATTGCTTTGTTCAACAATTCTTTAGAATTTATGCAAGAAAAGCGTGATGATGGCGATTTCCTGAGTCGCCCGAGAGACTCAGATGCTCCGTATCGAATCGTTAACGAAACTGGGTATACCATCGAGGTGTGGATTGATGATGATACTAAGGAAGAGAGAAATAAACACACAATAGAAGATGGTGAGGAGATTCCTTGGCGTTTCTACGATTGGAATATTGTGAGAGAAAACCTGAGCACAGACATGCAAAAAGTTGACTTGGGTGTGCGGCTTAAGGACTCTCCATATGATGATGTTAAGGGTGTTTCCTGTACTAGTGAAGGTGAGCATTTGCATATTTTGTACCCAAAAACTACTCGGGTACTCCATAGACTACTCTGTGACGTCAAGTTGGAACAGAGTTTGAAAAGGATTATTTTACGATCTGCTTTTAATGTGCAAAATCGTACACATGTGTCTATTGACTTCGAGGTCCCTGACACAGGACTCAAGTGGACATTAGCTCCAGGAGACTCTCGAGCCGTCCCAATAAAATATGCTTACGACGCTCCAATTAGGGTCAGACCAGAGCGTGATTTGGGCTTTGTGTGGAGTGAGAACATCCATTGGAAAACGCTGTTGAAGGGCTCTCCTTCGATTCCATGCCAGCCGTCAAATCCAAAGGACAACTCTCCATTCTTTTTCCAAATGGATGCCAAATATGATGATACCATGCCCTTATCGCGAGTGTATCCGTATATGACTTTGGTTCTCTCTGCGCCTGTGGAGATTGTTAACTTACTGCCAGTGGATTTCAATTATAGAATTTACGATAAGAATACGAAGAAGGATTGGAGTAACTCATTGAAAAGAGGAGAGACTAGTCCAGCGCATGTCGTGCAGCTTTCTCATTTGCTCTTGTTGAGTGTCCATCCTAAAGATGCTGGCTATGAGCGCACTGATTTCGCTATAATTAACTCGACTAGCAATGAGTTCAAGCGGGAGACCTCCATGGTCACTCGTTCTGCTGATGGGCATAGACTCAAACTCAAGATTCAATATCTGTATGTTTCTAAAGACTTTAACCGTGAATGATTACTAACTAAAGAAAACTCAACAGAACACATAAGGAGACCGGTACAGGATACCAGGTTGTGGTATATTCTCCATATTTGATCCTTAACAAGACCGGTTTGGACTTGCAGATTAGATCAAAGAACAACATTGCAACTTCAAAGGTCACTTCTGTGGCAGAAGAAGAATCTTCAGGTATGTGTGGTATAAGTTCATTGATAGAAACATTTGCTAACATTTGATAAACCAGTGACTGGTAAGCGAGCTCAACCCAAAATGTGGTCGTATGACCGAGACGATAGGTCTAATAGATCACTTCTTCGCGTTGGCGACTCAAGATGGAGTACTGAACAAAGTTTCGAAGCCATCGGTGGAGATTATGAAGTCGTTATCCCTTCTGCAAACAATCAAACGGAAATTCATGTGGGAGTAAGCGTAGCAGAGGGTCAGGGACGATACAAATTAACCAGAATCGTAACCATTGCACCAAGGTTCGTGGTTTGTAACAAGCTGGAAGACGAAATTTCTCTAAGAGATCCTAATAGGTCTAGTGGATTTTCTGTCAGGCCCCACACCCATATTCCAATTCACTTTTTGCAACAAAATAAAAACAAGCAGGTGGTAGCATCCTTCCAGGGATCCCAGAGCCAGTGGTCCGCTCCATTCAATATTGCAAATGTCGGCCAGGCCCATGTTAAATTGTATAAGCATGGAGAAGGATACAAATTGCTCAAGGTTGATATTGTGCTAGAGGGTGCCACCTTATATGTGCATTTCTCTGAGGCTGGCAGAAATTGGCCATACTCGATTCGCAACTTCACCCGGCAAGAGTTCATCTTCTACCAGGTGAACCCATATGTAGACGATCAGGGTGTGGAGATTTCGGGACATCATGACTTTGTTCCTATAAAGTACCGTGTACCTGGAAAGAGTGTGATGCCCTATGCGTGGGACTACCCAGCCGCACCAATGAAAGAGATCATTATTGAAAGCAACGGTAAAGAAAGACGGGTTCAACTAGCAGAAATTGGCAACCTACCACCAATGAAGGTTCCAAGTACCACCACAACCCGTGGAGGTATAGTAGATTTGAACGTGGTTGCAGACGGGCCGACTCAGACCTTGGTTTTGTCGGATTATGATCCATCCGTGTCTATGTACCAATTGAAGAGTCACAACAATACCTCACAGACTTCATTGACATCCTCACAGGCGGATTTCAGTGTGGATGACAAGGAGGATGATGAGTCGGTCAGTTTCAACTTCAATATCAAGCTGGAAGGAGTCGGTTTGTCATTAATCAACCGCCGTATGATCGAACTCTGTTATGTCACTTTGAGAGGATTTGAATTCAATTACAGATCATCTGAACTCTACGACACGTTCAGTATGAAAACGAAATGGATTCAAATTGACAACCAGCTGTATGGTGGATTTTACCCTATTATACTTTTCCCAAGTGTTGTGCCCAAGAGCGGCCGGGAGATGGAAAACCATCCTACTTTCTCTGCTTCAGTAACACGGGTTAAGGATGATACTCATGGGGTATTGTTCATCAAACATGCTACTGTACTTTTGCAGCAGATGACTTTCGAAATCGACGAAGACTTTTTGTTCGCATTGATGGAATTTGCCAAAAGCCCATATGATACTTGGGCCGATATGGATAATGACAAGCTGTGCGATGAATCGCTAGATATTCCCGAGCCGGAGAAAGAAACCTCAGGGTTGGATGTTTATTTTGAAATGTTACACATCCAACCTGCTCAGATTGACCTCTCGTTTGTAAGGACTGAGAGGATCAATGTCGAGGATCGGCCTCCACCAGACAATGCACTTATGTTTGTATTCAATGTCCTCACTATGGCCATTGGTAACATCAATGATGCGCCTGTGAAGTTGAATGCTTTGATCATGGAAAATGTGCGAACTCCATTGCCACTTTTGATCCAGTCTGTTAATACCCATTATAGCCAAGAGGCACTCTACCAGGTCCATAAGATCCTAGGTTCTGCCGATGTTATTGGTAATCCTGTTGGGTTGTTCAACAACTTAAGTTCTGGGTTCATGGATATGTTTTATGAGCCATACCAAGGGTATATTTTGAATGATCGCCCTCAGGAACTGGGTATTGGCATCGCTAAAGGTGGATTAAGCTTTATGAAGAAAACAGTGTTTGGTGTATCGGACTCGATCTCTAAGGTGACTGGCAGTATCTCTAAAGGATTATCGGTGGCTACAATGGACAAGAGTTTCCAAAACCAGCGTCGAATGAAACAAAGTCGTAATAAACCAAAACATGCTCTTTATGGCCTCACTACCGGTGCCAACTCGTTTGTTGAAGGAGTAGCTAGTGGTGTTTCCGGCCTCGCCCTGAATCCTATGCAGGGTGCATCTCAAGATGGAGCCAGTGGCTTTTTCAAAGGCCTTGGCAAGGGGATTGTTGGGCTGCCAACAAAGAGTGCCATTGGATTCTTTGACTTGGCCAGCAGTGTATCTGCAGGAGTGAGAAACACAACGACTGTATTTGATGGCAATGCTATAGACAAGGTCCGTCCGACGCGATTTATTGCTCATGACGGTGTGGTTCGACCATACTCTGAGCGAGAAGCTGTGGGCCAGTCTTGGGTCAAGATGGTCAACAATGGGCAAAACTTTGACGAAGAGTACGTTGCCCACTTGAATATGGGTAGCGGAGACGACATGGTCGTTATTGTGACGTTTTCGCGGATCATGCTTGTGTCCACCGTCAAGATGGTGTCTGACTGGGAGGTGAAATTCGAGGATTTACAGACAATTGCCATGGAGCGAACAGGACTAGCTCTGATTTTGAGAGGAGGAGTCCAGGGTCCATTTATTCCTATATCTGATGTGTCTAGCCGTCGGTTCTTGTACAAGGAGGTTGGAATTGCGGTGAACGAGTTTAACCGCAAGCACCAGACGTTGGCATAATTGGTTTAGATAGTTTGGAAGAACATGGTGTGCTTACGTGGGCCGCCCAATTCGCCTACTTCTATATTTATATATACAATTAAACATTCTCTCTTTATAATTCTAGTTTGTCATGAGTACGCTACTCCTTTTTTGAAGACCTTCTAGCCTTCCTGCAACTTCTGACATCTAGTTTGACATGCCCACTTCTTTCAACCCCCATCCTTGCTAACCAACTGCATGTCAAACAATCCTCTGTGCTTAGCTGCCTTCTGGAACTTCTCTGGAGTAGTAGCTGCGAATCCTTCCAGAAGCAGGGAGCCAGCAGATATCAGCCCATCTTTGAGTCTGATAATGCAAATGTTGTCTCTAATTGTGTATTCTCCTGTCCCCAATGAGGACAGCAACTCAGGGTAGTCTCCAGTAACGTCAAATAGTTCCCCCAAGATCAATCGCTTTGTTTGAACTATTTTTTGTTTCCGCTCAGCTTTTGTTTTACCTATGTAGCTTTTGTGGAACGAGTGTACCTGGTCGAAAACTCGGTAAACTAGAAGCACTTGGTGTACCCCGTCCAACTCTATGTTGATTTCTTTGTCCTGCAGGGCTAGTTTGGGGGCATAGGAGCCGCTATTACGTCGGCTAGAGCTAGAATCTTGTTCCTGTTCCTGCAGTTGTTTGTACATTTTATTATGTATCACGTGAACAAGACTCTCAGCACCCAAATCTCCCAGTTGAGTCAATAAAGATTTCAAGGTATGATCTGATCGAATGGGGACTTTATCTGATTGGTAAATAATACGACCTTTGTCGAACTTTGTGGGGTGAAGTGACTGGATCGACACACCGGTATGTTGATGCCCCTGCAGCAGAGCATGCTGGACAGGAGCAGCGCCCCGTAGTGATGGTAATAACGATGGGTGCACATTGAGGCCACCATATTTCAAATGGGCTAGAAATTCCCCCGGTATCAGTTTACCATAAGATACAGCTATGGCCATATTGTAAGCCCCAGAGAGGCCCAAGGCGTTGATCTCTTCGGGGGTCTCGGCCATGATGACATTTATGCCTTCTTCTTTCGCACATTTCATGGAGGCAGGCTCCTTTAGCAGTTTTCGGCCTCTTCCACTAGGCTTTGGCCTGCGGGTGATAAGATCTAGTTGACTGATCTGATTAGTTGGATCTGAATGCATGTAGTTGTTCAATGCTATTAGGGATTGGTTGGTGAATTCGTCAGTGCCGAAAAATGCAATTCGCAGTTGCTGCTGGAAGCCTCTGCACGAGGAAAAGCGGCGAATTGAGCAATTAGTCCTCCTAAACATTCTTCTTTCTTGATTTTTTGTAACTAAATGGGCCTATTGGCACCTATCTAATGGTCAGAACAGAAAAAAAAAATTAAAATTTGAAAAAAAAGCCGCACGACCACGTTGGGACAGCTACTAACGCAATAAAAACGACGCGTGCTCAGCATTCGCTCCATAATTTCCCCTTTTTATTTTGCTCTCAACACGTTTCACTTTTCAGATCTCTAACTAGTATCTGTCGTCCAACTAATAGTTCTCCTCGAAGTGGTCGTACTGTTCTCGATTCTTTTATGATTATTAGCTAGATATCCTATATAATGCAGCAGCAGGTTTCTAGGCAGGATGCTTTATCCTTGAGGAGGAATCTATCCTTGATGGCTTGTTTTCTTTCTGGTAAGTAGCCTATTCCTAACCGGGATCAAAATCTTAATTGGCCAAATCTTTAGCACTTGCCACATTTGTATTTAGATGCCCAGGACCAAACACCTGATTTGGAATCTCGAGAAACCGAGAATACTAACCTCTAATAGGTCTTGGTTGTGGGACCATGTATTTATATTCTGCATACGCACCACAGATAGCATCGAGGCTATCTCTAACGGCGACTACCTCGTCTTACATTGGAATGGTTGGCAACCTGGGAATGGCCTTGACTGGGCCCATTGCTGGATCTGTAGTGGACAAACACGGTCCTACATTGTAAGTCTACCACATGGAAACTGATAAAAATAAAAAAAATCAAGAACAAAACTAACAAAACTGCGTTCCAGACCCGTGATAATTGGCGGAATAGCCACATTCTCAGGCTACTCGATAGTCAAACGGTGCTACGAGTACGAAATTCCAAACGTGCCCATGTTGGCAGGATCTCTTCTGGTGGTCGGGATTGGATCAACCTTTGCCTTTTCAGCCGTGGTAAAATGTGCGGCGCTTAATTTCCCAAACATCAGGGGTTTCGCCACATCGCTTCCCATGGCAGCATTTGGGCTAACAGCTTTCATCATCTCGACCCTGGCGACAATATATGTGCCTGGGAACACGTTAGGCTTTTTGAAGATCTTGGTCTATCTGCCAGCCACGTTATTTGCCCTCTGTGTATATTTCATTCGCTTCATGCCCCCCAAGGGCCACTCGCATGCATACCAACCGACTCCGTCGACGGAGTCGAGGGAATCTATAGAACTACATACTAGACGACCCAGTGATTTGTCCAGAGGCGAAGGCGAGGACGTGAATCACGATATAAATAATAAGCCACACCAAATGGGCGACATCCGGGGCATGCAGCTACTCAAGACCCGGTTGTTTTGGGCTCATTTTTTGGTTATGGGGATAATTGCTGGCGTAGGGCAAATGTATATATACTCTTGCGGCTACTGTGTCAAGGCTCTGGCAGCTGCTGACAGTAGCATCCAGAATGGCGTAGTGGACGAGAAGGTGGTGCAGCAGGTGCAGTCTGTGCAGGTAGGATTGATCTCTCTGTCGAGCTTTGGTGGCCGATTGATAAGCGGTAGCCTGTCAGATTTGTTTTACCACCGGTACAAGCTTCAGAGGACTTGGCTGCTAGTGGGTGCTGGGCTCATTTCGTGCCTCACTCAGTTTGTTGGGCTCACGGTTGAGGACACGGGACACTTGTGGATGGTCTCTATTGGCACTGGGCTGGCATATGGAATTTGCTATGGGTCTTACCCGACTATTGTAGGCGATTCTTTTGGCATGAAGAACTTTTCTCAGAATTGGGGGCTGCTGTCTCTGAGTCCGATCTGTGCTTCTTATTTGTTCAACATGCTGTTTGGGTACTATTACGACAAGAATAGTATTCCAGACAGCAAGGGTCACCAGATGTGTGTCGCTGGTAGGGCCTGCTATAGTAGTGCGTTCCAGAAGACACTGTTGGCTGCGTTGTTTGTGGTGTTTTTGGCGCTGGAGTTGATCAATGGGCAGAGAAGGCGGACCGTTGATCATAGGGGAGGCCATTAGGTGACTGTAGCCGATTAGCGCAGTTTTCTCCATTAGTGCCATTGGTTGTGTAGGTGGTTCTTTTAGCGCAGTTGTTTAAGTGAGGCAATTGGCGCCAAAGAGTGATGACGGGATAGTGATGAAGGACAGTGACAAAATACTGATGAAGAAGAATGATGAATTCGATGAGTCCATGAAGAAAAGACGGAAGGCCATATAAATAGTGGTAATCGACGACCTGGACAGTTCAACTAGTGGAAATCGATGACCCGGGCAACCTAAGTAGTGGTGGTCGATGACGCGGACAATTTAAATAGTGTGGTCAGCCACCTGAATAATTATTCAACTAACTAGAATATATATATATCGCGTTTTGTATGTATTGGTAGTAGCATACAGGCAGTACGTACATAGACATTATTTGTATATTAAATAAAGCGACGCACTCAAGAGAGACACCGATCCGATCACACGAACCAAACCTTTCGACCCACGGTACTATCCCCACCATGGGCCTCACAGAACAGGAAAAAGCCAAAAGACGTGCCGAGAGGTTCGCTAAGCCAGTTGCTCAACAGTACGGGCTTCTAAGCAGAGGAGACGACTCTCTGAAAGACAAAACCACCAGATCAGAGTACTACCGTGAAATACGAGAAGCTGTATGTATGGCACAAACAAGCACATGCTGACTGCCCATTTAGTACCGCAAATACTGCATCGAGAATGATGAGCAAGAAGGGCTCAAGCTGGTGCACGATGCTAGTACAGCAAGCACCAAAAGCACCCAGTCTATAGACCAGATCCTACTATCTCTAAGAAAACTGAGAGAAGCCCTGATAGCGACTCATTCTGGCGACAAGCATTCCAATAATCAGAACCCAACCGAGGAACACCAGCAAGTCTACATTTTCTCGATAAAGGTAGCAATTCTCGCAGGACATTCTAATTCTTACGCCCCAACGATAGCCCATCTGCTGCACGACGGCGGAAGCATTATCACCTCGACTTCAGATTTCAAGTCGATAGCTAAATGGCATTGTTTGCACATAGTACACTTCAATGATGAAATCAGCAATGCGTATGAATACAATTGGAGGCATAATCTGGACCTGGAACGTGTCCTTCGAGCATGGTCCACTGGAAACTGGGTCGGTTGGAACTCGGCCATCAGCTCGTTAGACGTTTACAGCAGAAGTATTGTAGAGACTGCTGGAGCTAGGGGCAAAATGCTCCAAATCGCGCTGCAGCGAATTGGCAAGTCTTATGTTTCTATGGGTGTTGAATCTTTGGAGCGGTATGTTGGAGGATATGATTGGGGGGTTTTGGAGTCCAAGTGTTCGTGGGTTAGAGAAGGAGAGCGAGTGGTCATTCGGAAGAGTAAGGCGAAGCCTCATAGCTCGTGATATATATTTTATGGTGTTCAAAGGATTGAGGAGCCCATATGAAGAGCAACAAGAACAATTTGCATAGCTTGAATATAGTATAGCACTGTTTCTTTTATAATGAGTGCACACTTCAATCATGGCCAGATTTATACATCGAGCGCAATCATATGATGACGAAATTTATATAGCAATACCTTACGATTACGAAATTTATATATACATAATAGAATTGCTTAGAAAACCTCAATACTGTAGGTCTTATACTCCCATAGGAGCTCCAAAATTGTGGCTCTCTCCCACCACCGTCAATAATCGGACAAGACAAACATTCAAGCTTTACATTCTACTAGGCTAATTGTATTACCAAGAACCTATATATCCCCAATATTAGACTCACATATATCCTCAGTTCCAAATTCATATTCCCAAGGATCGCCATATCTCGCACCGCCAGAAAGAGCAAGCCGAGCACAGTAGCATCATCGAAAGCCGGTTCCCAACCTTTCTCCGACCCATCATACACTCAATCTCACACACCCACATACTGTCATTTTTGACTACCAACTACCTATACGAAAATGAATAATAATACTAATAATAATCACAACAACAATCCTAGTGATCCCAGGAATTCAAAAGATGAAATTAACTACGACGAAGCTCTCGATAAACTGGAAGACCTGCGGTCGAGGGTATGCCTCTTTTTTCATGATTCGACTCTCTTGCTAACTGACTCAATAGATGTATAAACTGCGATTCGATCTGCCAAAACTGCTTCGCCAACTGGCCCACATCGACGAACGCGAACCGGCAAGTGTGATATTTGCCAAAAGCATCCAAGATGCACATAACCTCAACGCGGAGGTCCAGGAGTTCACTAAACTATATTCCGAATGCTCGAGTATACTGGACCTGGGAAGACAGCATAAGAACAAGCTCCAGGAGCAGACAAATCAGCCTGGATCACAGCAGAATCAGAACCAAAACCAAAATCAAAATCAGAACCAAAATCAAAATCAAAATCAGCACCAAAATCAAAACCAAATTCAGAACCAAAATCAAAACCCGAACCAGAACCAGTTCACACCCCAAAGCCAAGCTAATGCCAGTGCCCTGGCCGCTCAGAGGAGCATAAACAACTTCATGGGGATGAGCCAGGAACAACCAATCGTTCTGGACGACGGCAACTCCACAGGAGATTCCAACACGATGAGTTTTGTACAGCTATAGGTAGCAGCCGCTTCTCATACTAATCTAAATTCAATATACCATATATATATATTTATATTTATACAAAGTTATATAGCTTATTACTCTTGCTCAAATCTCAAATCCCAGCCCATCTTTGGCCCAAAGTGCGGCAACAGATCAGCCACATTCTGAACATCCTTATCACCACGGCCAGACAAGCAAATAACTATGTGCTGGTCAGGACTCATGGTCTTGGCCATCTCCACTGCACCATAAATGGCATGAGACGACTCCATGGCAGGAATGATCCCCTCAGTCTGAGATAAAAGTTTGAAGCCCTGCATGGCCTGTACATCGTCAGCTGCAACAAAGGTGGCCCGTCCAGATGCCTTCCAAGAAGCAAGCTCAGGACCGACACCAGGATAATCAAGCCCAGCAGAGATGGAATGAGTATCATGAACCTGACCATCAGCGTCTTGCAACACATAGGTCTTGGCTCCATGCAGAACACCACTCTTGCCTCTAGTTAAGGTAGCACAGTGTCGGTCAGAGTCGATACCATCACCAGCAGCTTCTACACCGAGCAGCTTGACAGCATCACACTGCTCTTTGGTGAATGGAGCAAAATATTTCTCTACAATGAATGGAGAAAACATGCCAGAGCAGTTAGACCCACCACCGACACAGGCAGCAACTACATCTGGAAGCTTACCGCCATTGAGCCGTGCAAACTCTTCCTTAGTCTCTTTACCAATAATGCTTTGGAAAGTTCGTACCATAGAAGGGAACGGATGTGGTCCGGTGGCCGATCCAAGAACGTAATGAGTAGTAGCCAATTTGGTGACCCAAGCTCTTAAAGCCTCAGAGCAGGCATCTCGAAGAGTCTTGGTACCAGCTTCGACCTTAACTACCTCTGCACCTAGTAGCTTCATTCTGAACACATTCAGGGCCTGTCGCCGCACATCCTCAGCTCCCATGTAGACTGTACATTTCATGCCGAACTTTGCGCATACAGTAGCAGTAGCTACACCATGCTGCCCAGCACCAGTCTCGGCAATGATTTCAGTCTTACCCAACCGCTTGGCCACCAGAACTTGACCCAGAGCGTTGTTGATCTTGTGAGACCCGGTGTGGTTAAGGTCCTCCCGCTTCAACCAGATTTGAGCTCCTCCGACTTGCTTGGTCAAGTTGTCAGCCAAATGCAAGCTCGATGGTCGGCCCATGTATGGATAATAAGATCTATATTCTTCCCAGAATTTTGGGTCCTTGGAGGCCTCTTCAAAGCCCTTTTCCAATTCAGCAAGACATGTATACAGAGATTCTGGCACATACTGGCCACCGAATTCGCCAAACCGGTCAGCGAATTCCCGAATTTCCTTCTCATCGTGGTGATCCAGTAGACTCTTTTTAGGAGTATAGTTTACTTCGACTTCTTCGACAGTGTCTGGCACATGTCGACCGCCGACAACTTCACTAATGTATTTTCTTACCACGTCTGGTCGCTGGTCCTTGGGGGTGTTGCCAATCAGGGTCACCAGATATGACCCAATTACAGTACCATCAGCCACACTGGCAATTGTTTCTACATGCTGTCTGGTGGAAATGCCAAAGCCTACTGCTAGAGGTGTGTCACCAGCATAACCCCGGACCCGTTTCAATAGCGCCTCGACGTTAGGGTCCAGGCTGCCTGTAGCACCTGTGGTACCCATTCGAGACACCACATACAAGAATGAATCAGCGATTGAAGCCAATTGCGATAGTCGTTCATTAGTTGTGGCAGGGGCGATCAATGGGATGTATGAGAGGCCATGGTCTGTGCACATATCTCTGAACCGGAAAGCCTCTTCTGGAGGTAAATCGACCATCAGGAACCCATTAGCACCAGCCTCGGCTGCTTCCTTGATCAGCTTTTCTTCGCCATATTGCATCACAGGGTTATAGTACCCCATGAGCAAGATTGGCACATGGACGCCAGCTTTCCGGGCCTGCTTGATCATGTCTAACGTTTTGGGCAAATTGACCTTGTTTTCTAATGCGACCACGTTTGATTTCTGGATAGCAGGACCATCTGCGATGGGATCAGTGAACGGCATGCCGAGTTCGATAATGTCTGTACCACCTGCTTGCAGGGCCTGGAGAATTGGGACGGTTTCCTCAATTGTAGGGTAGCCTGCGGTTACAAATGCTAACATGGCATTACGACCTTCCTTTTTGCATCTTGCGAATGTTGATCTAATCTGAGCAGACATGTTGTAATTTTTTTTTTCTTAGTTTTATGGTTTAATACCAAAAAGTGTGTAATGAAAAAAATGTGTGGATATGTTTGGGTCTTTATATTTCGCCTTCGACGAGGTTTTTTTTTTTTCCTGGTAATCAGTCATCATCGGACAGGGCGGCGAGGCTTGCGCCGCACTGGATCAAATAAGAAGAGAGTCATAATGCAGTGCCTTTGGCCAGATTCTGGTCAGTAGATAGTTCTCAGTGTAATATAATTCTCTGTATGTTTCATTATTCATAGCTGTAGTGACCATCATGCTTTGGCTTTTTTGATGACTCTTTTCTGCTGAAAACAGAACCACAACAATATAAGCTTTCCACTGCTGCAGAATCAACCATTTAAACAATCCAATTGAGAACCAGTTTCAACTGGACAATCGTATTGGCACATTATTGCTAATTCATATAATACTACCACCAAAATCCGTTGCTAATCAAAGATGAAAAAAAGCCGTTGAAACCCGCATATATGCTGCTTCGGCCACTATGCTTGGGCTGAGCCGCTCCCAATATGCAATTCTTCCGTACCGAAAACCACCAAATACACCATTGATAGAACCCAAAACGACCCGTAAGCACAACAAACATATCATACATCCATGTGGCCAAGCTCAACTGGTGGAGTGAAAGTCAGTTATGGCCATGATGGTGCTGGTCTGTATCTCCCCAATATGCTCCCAGATCAGCCCTGGCAGTTCGCCAGGACTCACGGGAATGGATACCACTTTTACGAGACCGGGTCGACAGTGCTTATTCCTCCAATAGAAGGTGAGCTGCAGCATAATGCGTTTTCCAACTCCAAAAAGAGCATAATGCGCGGTATGAAGCACATGCGGGATGCCTATGTGCCCTCAGATGTTATCGCAGACTTTGCTGCCGAGTCGAACAACTTGAACAGTCCGTTGAAGTATGATCCAGTCAAGGGCAAGTTGATGGATCTAGGAGTGTTCATGTCACGTTCCAAGGCCCGAAATGGAATAGCCTGTGTCGATGGCATGAGCGGAGGCACAGCTGTAAGGTTCTCAGAATACTCTGTCTCTTCTGAAGACGACGGTACAACTGGCAGTAATAATCACGAGTGTGATTTGGTTAATGGCGGGTTGGTGGTAGATTTAAAGAGTAAAATAATGCAGGTGGACCTGTGGCAGGGCAATGACGGGGTGTGTCCATACGGACTTGTAAGAACTACTGGTGGCACATCCTTATTACGAATTGAGAGAGACCACAAATTAGAGTACGATAGTGCCGCCACTTTTGAGTTTGACCTATATACGGGGATCCCGGGGTCACATGAGTGCCAGGTGCATGCCAGCTTCAACCCTTACAATTGGAGACAAGTTGCGATCATTGACGATGTAGGCTCCTGGACTATCCACGAGTTTCGCGAGAAGGCCCAGCGGACAGATTCTGGTGTTCCCCACGCAAGCAAGAACCAACATGCCTCGCGGTGGAACCGCATAATATGGGGCAAAAACTCAGATTCACTGATCATTGCCAATAGGTCTCATGCACGGTACTACGACCGTAGAAGCAGGCAGAGTAATGACCTATTAGTGTGTCCGTATGGCATAAGTCAGATCTGCGACATCGCAGCATCACCGCTAAATGAGCATGAGAACTTTGTTCTCACATCTGACAGACTGATATGGACTGACCAGAGGGTTCCCAACAAGATTCTGCTTGAATGGGACCACTACATGAGCTCCAAGGACACCAGTCTGCAAATGGCGCTTTGTAAAGTAGACGAAGTGGCCACCATTGCATTGCATTCGCAGCTGATGCAGGCTAACTTGGTATATCAGTTCACTCAAACCAATGGACTGCCTGTTTCAGCTGACGACCCTTACTACTATCTCGGAAATCCTGAACTTGTGACACAATCGCTAGCGCTAAAGCCAGTAATGACCTCTGAAGCTGGAGCCACTGCTACTAGGTCCCTGTGCTCTTTCCGGTTTTCTAACGATTACGGTCTTGTGGCCCAGATGCTGTCTACCAACAAGTCAGATTCGGGTGAACTGCCAGAAATCAAGCGGGTGTCACTAGAGAATGAGCAGCAGCAGCAGCGGCCTTTGCCCAAAAAGAGCAACAGCTCTGTTAACACTTACGACTTCACAGACTTGTACAGAGAGCTGTTTCCAGAGGTCCCTCCGGTGAAACCGGCAGTAGCAGCGTCAAGCGAAGAGGGCGAAAAAGAGCTACAAAGTCTGGCCAAAACTTTCGGTGAACAAGTCAAAAATTTGCATACTAAGTCAATCCACAGTATCTACTCTCTACATGAACTAGCGGAGCCCCCAGTGTTGTTTGAGGATCTCCAAGAGCTCTCCAGCATGATTGATCAACTACAACAGCATTTCTCAAGCACAAGCATCAACGTATTCCCACTCACATACGATCTCAAAACTTTATTCCATGATAAGGTCAAAAATATCCCAGACATTTATAACCATCTTATGGATTTGTGGGTGAGCCCATTGAACAGCAATGTGGCAGATGTTGTCTCATACCGTCGTCAAAAGCTGGCATGGCACATCACTGCAAGATTGGCCATGTCCTGTATGGGAGTACACTCCCAAAAAGACATTATTGATACACAGTCCAAACTCGGCGCATACACTGATTGTAAGCTTAAAAGGACCGGCCTCAAACCCACTACCAAGCTGCTGCTGAGTGAATGGGAAGTCGGATCCAGTACCAACGACTACACTTGGTTCAAGTTTGGCATTGATGAAGAGGAGAAGCAGAGTCAGATTGAATCGAGTCAGGCCGTGCCAGTATCTATGCCGATGTCAATGTCCATGCCAATGTCTTTGAATATGTCTGTCCCACCCACACCGATTCCATCGCAACCTGATTTCTCTCAAGCCACTAGCCTGGCATCACAGAGATCCCGAACACCAAAGCCACGGAAGAAAAAGAGGCGAGAGGGTTTTGCATAGTACTTGTAGTGTTTCTTCCGTTTCCGTTCATCAATCATGAGAACAGTAACCTTCGCATAATAAAATATTTATATTCTACAGCCATGGAAATCTATATCTTTCACCGTTTCTTCGTGCTCTATCACTGATCACCTCTTCCCATGCACTATTAGATCGTTTCTGGCATAGCCATAATGTTCACTACCAAAGACGTCCAGCCAAGGAAGTTACGAACGCCCTGTCCCTTGCCTGTCGTGGAATCATACTGTTCCCACGCAAATCCGGTTCTCTCCCATTCCCGGAATACGTTGTCAACCAAATTCTGACGAAGCTCCTTATACACTGGAGCAGCTTGAGCCCTAATGGTTTTCGACTTTGCCGCATAATACTGCAGCGATTCAAGAGCCATATAGTTGATGTTCATCCATATAGGTCCTCTCCAATAGTTCTCGTTGGTACCAAAATATTCATCAGACTTGGAAAGACTTCGTAGCCCAAACTCAGTCCACAAATGCTCTGGGTCCCTGATCATGTCGATAATTGGCAAAGCCCGTTTTTCAAGTCTTTTATCCTCTGGGATCAATTGCAACAAGAATGGGAATAGAGATACGTATCCCTTGTGGCATACATGTACGTCTTCCCCAAATTCGTCAATTGTAGAGTCACAGTGGCATCCTTCCTCCTCATCCCAGTGCAGGTCGTCAATATTCTGGATAATGGCATTCTCGATTTGAGAATACTCCTCGGCATCCTCTTTCTCTCCTAATACCAGAGCAAAGTCCTTCATTGCACGAGTAAACATTCCAATCCAGCTAATGAGGTCTACATGCAATTCACCAGTATGCGGTGTTACTGCTCTAGGATAGTCATCGAGCCCACTGGTCAAACAGTGACTTGGAGTTCGCCCTCGCCATCGATAGCCTTCTCGCAATGAGAATGCTTCTCTTTCAAATTCTTTGAGATTTCCTCGCTGAGTTGATCTAAACCAATCGTAGTGGGTTTGCAAGTTTGGATAAATCTGCTTCACGTACCCCATGAGCAAATCAGGGTTCTCGATGTGCGAATTGCCCAGTACATTCTGCTGCATGCTAGCATCATTGTTTAGCATTACTTTAGGCTTCATTTCGGAATTGTGAACTTTGGTCACAATTCTTGACAGGAGCAGCATCAGCGTTGGAGGATTGGCATAATTTGGATATTGAGTCTGGAATTCTTGAGGTACTTTAGAGCGGGCCTCAGGTCCTAAGATGAGTTCTCTAGCGATCCAGCCGTCGCCGTCGACTTGGTTCAACCAAGATTTCATAATCTCCAAAACCAGATCTGGGTCATATTCCAGCACAGGAATCAACTGGAATCCCTCATCCCAGTAGAATCCTCGTGGGAAAAACGATCGCGACGGGACCAATGTCAGTAGCTCATGTGGCCCTTCTTCGACAACACTCTTGTCCATGTCATTCTCCCAGAAGTTTTCTTCATCCTCTTCGTCGTATCCGGCTCTATTTACCATTTGTTTGCCATAAAAGTACCCCATTCCACCGACCAAGCTAGAATACATCTCCTTGGCGAAGGGAAGGTACTTTTCAGTGTTATAAGGTGCAGCAAATTCGAATGACTCTTTGAATTTCTTATCTACAGTATCAAGAGCCCCGTCTACCATGTCACTGATCTTTTTTGTGGAGATCTTATCGTCGGTTCCCTCGGTGTTGTATAGCACATCGAATTCAAATGAGCCCTCGAACACTTTCTGAACCAGGTGCATCCGTCCCTTCATGACCTCCACACTATCCGACAGAAGATAGACACTATGTGGAGGAAGTGTCTCATCTTCTCCGTAGAGCTGGCTCAACTGTCCCACTCTGTCTTGGGCCAAAGTGAGGAAAATATCCTTCACCATCCATGCGCTACCATCTGCGACAGTTAAGGAAGCATAGTGGAAGTTATCAGCTGGCTTTGACTTCTCCACCGGATGGCCGCCGTCCTTTGGATGTTTGCACTTTTTCTTATTCTCTTTGATGTCCAGTCGGAACCTATCGAGCTCTGGAGATTTGCCCTTAAGAGATACAGTTTCCCCTTTGAGCCCAGTTG
The DNA here is from genome assembly GCA_030564265.1 of Blastobotrys attinorum. Taxonomy (NCBI): domain Eukaryota; kingdom Fungi; phylum Ascomycota; class Dipodascomycetes; order Dipodascales; family Trichomonascaceae; genus Blastobotrys; species Blastobotrys attinorum. The sequence continues at coordinate 118,165 of JAJLUM010000028.1, forward strand.
GAGTTAATTCACTAGCTAAATCTAATTCGCCAGAGCCTTCCAAAGCTGCATAGAAAACCATGACAGTTCTTGTATTAGCTGATAGGGGCTTTCCTTTCACTCTCACTGCCCAATTGCCAGATTCAGTTTTGACAAACTCCGTAGTGATATCCACGTTATTTTTTCGGTCCCTGATAATTTGGCTTCCACCGACTCGAGGGTCGTAACTGGTCCAACCGAAGCCTGCCATATCGTCTCCTGGCTCACAAGAATGCCTGAGATCTTGGAGACCCAAGAATGAATCGCCATTGTACCACATTAGACCTGTTTGAAGTGAGTATGGGATCCCCCGTGGTTTGACCCCAAAATAGAGGTTGGATCTGTACGGTGCCCATTGCAGCGAGGCATTTGATGCTCGTGCGTATTCTCGCAGAAGAGCTGGATCTTGTGCTGATACCACTGCTATGGTCCAAAACAGTATTATGTTCCACAGGATCATTGCTGAGATTTTTCGGCTTTGAGTCGACTTGTTTGGGCTGGAAAATGTTAATTATGTAGACACGTCTCCGTCTCAAGATTGGGAACTGGCCCCGACCACTCATCACAACGACGATAGCAGATTTGTTACGACTGGTTGTTCTCTGTCTAATGGTGAAGAACAGAACCAATAACTTTCTAATAGAGTAATTGAATCTTTCTACTGCATTATTTTCATTTTTTCAATTTTTTTTTTCTGATGTCGAAAAAGCTTGTATTTGCAGCTAATACCCCGTAGCCAATACACATTGAGATTATGACTCCACCCGGAGTTATGAGGTGACTCCAGTTGGTCATCATATGATTAAGCAACCCATAAATTATCATGCCACACTGCTTGTTTTTTTCTTTTCCCTTCTTCGGCATAGTTTTCAGCCTTAAGGCCGTTGCTAAAGCCGTATTAAAAGCCGCTCCTTACCATATCCCCGCCGCATTAGTCATTAATGTACTTGCGCTACGTCCTCTATCTCCGCAATCCTAACTACAACAGCTAGATTCTCTTTGAGGCTTTTTGCATTCTCTTATGTCCATAGCTCCTTTCCCTTGCTCAACATATGTCCGTTTTTTAACAGGGTCCTTCTTGGATTTTTTGTTAATGGATCACCGGAGCTTCGTTAACCTGTGCCGGAGCTCCAAAGAGGTAAATCTGGAGCTCCGACTTGAAATCACGCCTCATGCGGCTCAAGGATCTCATGCTATATAAATCAAGACAATGTTCACTAGATCAGAGCTTTCTTTTAAGATAAGATAATACTCTAAATAACTTTATTGAATATCTAATCAAGTCTAAAAACGAAATTTCTCAATAAAAATGTCTAAGCCAACTATTGCTATTATGGGTCTCTCTGGCACTCTCGGCCAGCCAATGCTCAAGGAGCTCCAGAGCCCTCTTTTCAGAGGCCACTATTCTCTACCAATCAAGGCGATCGGGAGGGACACATCCAAGTATACTAACACTGAAGATGTAGTGTACATTTCTGCTTCTTCAGATGAGCCTGAGAACTTATGCAAGGCTCTGGAAGGTACAGACGTGCTGGTGGATTTGACCAGTGGAGGTAATTACAAAAACACCGTAGATACTGCTATCAAATTAGGCATAAAAGTATACTTCCCTCCTATCTACAGCGCTGAATACGAAGGCGCTCCTGAGTTTCGTGAAGAGTTCCGATTCAAAGGTGACATTCTCGAAATTTGTCACTCCAAGAAAGACCAGCTCAAAACAGTTGAGCTTTTGAACGGGTTCTTTGCCGACTGGCAGCTTACCAACCCTTTCATGATTGGTGCTTCCATTCAGGATCTTTCTATTTCTCTGATGGGCAAAGGAGAGAGTAAAATAGCACACACTTTCGTGTCAGACATCGTAAAGACAATTGCATCTCTCGCCTATAGACCAGCGTCTGAACTTCCAGACAAAGTGAGAGTCTATGGAGAGTTGATTACTCAAAAGGAGTTCATTGAGGTCTTTGAAAAGAATACTGGTAAGAAATTGAAGGTTACGGTAGTTCCTGTTGAAGAAGTCAGGAAAAGAGCCCAAGAAGCTCAGGCTAAAATAGCAGTTAACGAAGGAGCGTTTCCATGGGACGAGATGTTCAAAATTGTAACCTCACTGTACGCGGATAGATCAAATGTGTTTGATTTTACTGGAAAAGACCATAAGGAACTTGTAAACCCAGGGGAAACTTTATGGAAGTGGAAGAAGATTAGTGAAACTACCCCCGAGGAGTGGACTGCCTGATGCGGCCATTCTCTAGTTTAGTTTCCATCTTGGTTCTATCTAATTTGCTAGAATATACTCAGAAAGAATTTTTTCAAAGCTTTTTTCGTGATCCAAATTACCAGTTGGGTTAGCTTAGCCTTTAAGTAAAAAACAATGCGACTTATATTAGTCTTATTACGTCGTAGCTAGTACTGTCTTAGTCGGCTCTTTTATTTGACATCAATGCCCCGTTCAGTTCTCTGATACTTATTTCTTGACCCCAAATAGTATATTCTTGGTATAGGAAGAAGAATAATTAAATCCTGCGTCTGAGTTTTCCAGGCGGTGGGGTTGGGGGTCTGGTTTCTATAATCGATAAGCACGCTATCCGGCTCAGGCTCGCCAAAGAGCTTCTATGCGCACAGAGAAATTACTAACATTGTTTTGCAATACTTTGTATTTGTAATATATGTATATTATTCTGGGTTATTTACAAACTTCTTTCAGATAGTTCTTCCGTAATATTCGCATAGTTTGCGATCGGTTAGACCCTTTTAGGCTGGCGGAGCTCCCAGACCTGCTTCCCGGAGCTCCGCCAGCCCTAGAGTAGTAATTTCTGAAGCTCCGATATTGAGCCGCACACATAACAGGGGCATAAGCTCATCATAAGTATTATGGGTTTCAGAGATATAAAAGGGCCATAATTATGCCAGAGTAATTGATGGAGTTCCAACGAACAATTTGAAAACATATAATCTTGAGTTTGAACTGGCTTTAAGAAGAAGGACAACATAATTAAAAAAAAAAAAAAAAAAAAAAATGGCACAATATACTACTGTTACTGTCGCAGTCATGGGGCTGAATGGCCTCCTAGGGAAACCAGTCCTAGATGCTCTGCAAAGTTCGACTTTCCGTGATAAGTATTCATTCCCAATAAAAGCCATTGGGAGAGATACTTCTAATCTCGTCGATACTGAGACCGTGAAATATATCTCGGCCTCATCTGATGACCCCGTCGCTCTCGCCAAAGCTCTAGAAGGAACCAGTGTTCTAATTGACTTGACTGGTGCTGGGAATTATAACAACATCGTTGATGCTGCAGTTAAAGCAGGTGTGGAGCTATACTTCCCACCAATATACGCTGCGGACTACAGTAAAGCGACGGAGTTCAAGGAGCCCTTCCGGTTCAAGCATGACATTCTTGAATATTCCAGGTCCCAAAATCTCAAGACTGTAGAATTGATGAATGGGGTGATTGGCGACTGGCAGTTGAGGGACAAACCGTTCCTCGTGCCTGGCTCTCTGGAAAAAGGTGAGCCTGCACTTTTGCAAATGGGCCGAGGGGATAGTAAGGTCGCCCATACTTTTGTTGACGATATTGCTAGAACAATTGTTGCACTTGCCTACCGTCGTCCAGCATCATCAATGGTACCTGATAGAGTAAGGGTATACGGAGACTTGATCACTCAGCAGGAATATATTCCTCTGTTTGAGAAGGCCACAGGCAAGAAATTGTCTAAGGTGATTGTGCCGGCTGACGAAGCTCGTAAGCAGGCACTGGAGGCTAAGGAGGCTCTAGCTAAAGAATTTCAGTTTGAAAATGTGTTTAAGATTATTTCTTCATTGTATGCGGACAGATCTGATGTTTTTGACTTTAGTGAGGAGAACGAGAACGAATTGGTCAACCCTGGAGAGTCATTGTGGAAGTGGAAGAAGGTCAGTGATGTAACTCCGGATGAATGGCGCAAGTATGGGTATTGTGACTGAGGAGCTTATTGATAGTGATATTAGAATAAGGGCCATTATCAGTGATAAATGATAAATAAAAGGACCTGTTATAAGTCCTTCGAAGAAACGGTATTTTACGAAGTTTTTTTATAATGCAACTCGTATATATATATATATGTAAATGGCTCATACACACCCACAAAGCCGCTACTCCTCCTCAATAGCACAGCTCGTGCTCGAGGCTCTATAAATATGAAATTGAAGAACGATAATAATGTCTTGGAAAATTGTCCCAAGTGAACCAATCAACCATGGCAGATTCAAAATCACCCAGGACTTCTCAATACTGTAAAACAGGATTGACCCGGCATATGTAATATTACCCAGCATAGAAAGAATGAAAAATAGCAGCGATAAGCCATGCACAGACCGTCTTTTATGATTTCGCACAATCTGGGGGATACGTGCTCCCAGATATAGAATAGCAGATACATAACCACAGATCAGCGCTCCTAAGTTTTCATCTGATTCTGGTGATCTGTCTCTATTGTGGTCGTCACTACCATCGCTAGAAATTAAATAGCCAAACACCCCAGCGCCAATGACAAACGCCAAGGGCAAGACAACTTGGGTCCATACTGACCCTTTTTCATCGCTCATTTCTTCTACTATATTGCTCAATGAGTCTCTTCGTTGTGAATGCGGATTTGAATGCGAATTTTTTCTTTGGACTGCGCTGTTTCTTCGACTCAATAGTGGCTGCGTAGGATCATCGACAGTCGCAGTATTTGAAGAGTTGTTGGCTGAAGAAGAATTAGGCTGTTGGTGGTGCGTTGGTACATCACGTGATGGTGAATCCTTGTTCCTTCTGTCATTAGTAGCGCTAATGCTGCTGTTTATGCTATTATAGTTGTTACTAGCGGTAGTTTCACGGGCTCTGTGATGCTTATAATAGAAATACGACGAGAATATCAAAATATCTCCAAAACAGTACCATGCGCCTAGTAGTATCACGTTAGGCAATAGATGGCCGAATAGCGCTCCTGCTAAGTTTGTTATATCTCCTAATGCCCATATGACTAGAAGTGCCAGAGATATTCCCTCGGCCGATTTTGTTCTCCATTGTTCAATTAGCTGTGGAAGAAGTAACACCACCCACGAGGCTAGAGACACAGACCCGCAAATATTCGACAATGCGATATGAGGTGGAGCAGATACCATATTCCACTGTATTATTATTCTGTACTCTTTTAAATGGCAGAATTAGTGAATATATACAAGAAAAATGAGTAAAAGAGGAGGGGTAAATGAGAGATAAGCTACTTTTTATACGCTACAAAGTATGTGTGAAATGAGTAAATTCATTGTCTCAGGTTTTTTTTTTTTTTTTTTTGTTTTTTTATGGCTGCCGAGAAAGAGAAATTTAACCTTGTAAACGGAATTAGCCGCCTCGATAGTGTCTTAAACTCCGTTATCACCGGTCATTTTAGCGCCTAACATATTCGACATCGAGCCAAGATGAGTACTAAAAAAATCGGAAAAGAGAATGGTATGGTTATTTAACGGGGACATGAATCGGAAATCTAATTAGTGATCGTGAGAACTAGGAGAAAAAATGGTCCTCAACTATCTCAGAGCTCAGAACCGACCCTACTCGGCGGCTGATATCACATCTAATCTGCATGGCCAGATCCCCAAATCAAGTGTAGTAAAGCTCTTGGAGAGTCTTTGCGAAGAGGGTCAAATTTCTATGAAAATATTTGGGAAACAAGCTGTTTACTGTGCCAGGCAGGTAGGTTGCTTTCTTTTCTCTCTTTAGTGTATACTTAGCTAATTGTCAAAAGAACGAGGTACTAAAGAAGGTTGAGGATCACGAGCTTGACAAGCTTCAGACCGATCTTACGGAACTAGAGATCAAATTGAACCATGCAACAGAGAAGTTAACAGCCATTCGCAAGGATCCGACTGATGACCAGCTGAGAGATCAACTAGAGAATCTTCAAAAGAAGATTACTAGTGGCAGTAGTTATAGCAGTACTTCTACTAGCAAAACCGCTAGTGGTGACTCCACCGAGGAAGACGCTGAAGCTTTGGAGCATCATGTCAAACTGCTACGAAAAAAAAATGCAAGACGCACAAAACTAGCAAAGTACATTATACAAGTTATTAAAGACGAATTGTGTGATAGTCTAGGATATGATAAAAACGAGCTTGATGAAGAGCTAGGGCTTGAATGGGTTTCAGTGGAGAGGTTATCCACCGCCGCCGCGCCGTCGCCATAGCAACGAATCCAGCCAATGAGACGAGAGGTTTTTTGTCCCAACCAGTACGAAAGAGAGAGAGAGAAAAAAAAAAAATCAAAACCATCGAATTAACGACGAAATTATACTCTCGTTAGACGTAGATTGAGGACACACAAAACTTGCACAATGGCCATCACAGATCTTTGGAGCGACATTGTCGAAACTCTCATGCCAACTGTCGCATTGGCTGAGGAAGAACCAGAAGAAGAAGTATGTACTATTAACCTTTACCCCAAGTGGCCGGACCAGTGACTGTGTACATCGCATTGTGGGCTTTGGCGTAGGCTCTGGCTCTGGGCTGCTGGGATTTCGGCTTTAGGGCTTTTAGTAGCAATGTCTGTTAGAAATGCTAACCTAACTTTTTTTTTACTTAGACTCCAGCTGACGATGCTGAAGCTGAACAAGATGATGGAGATGACAAAGAAGGTGACGATAAAGAAGATGGTGGTGACGATGATGATGAAGAAGAAGAAGAGGAAGAGGATGATGACGATGAAGACGAACCAGAAGATCCCCTCCCAGCTGTTCGAGAAGGTATGGTGACAAAGTATATCTGTTGTACAGACGCTAACATATAATTACTTGCCAATAGAAGCTGCTGAAGGCCCATGTAAAGAATTTAAGCATCATTTCGAGGAATGCGTCGAGCGAGTGACGAAAGAGCAGCAAGAAGAAGGTTATGCCGACAAGGATTACAAGGAAGACTGTGTTGAAGAATTGTAAGTGACATTTAAATACTGACGAAGGAAAAAATGACTAACTTAGATGAAATAGTTTCCACTTGCAACACTGCATTGACCATCATGTTGCTCCAACCTTTTTCCAAAAGCACTTGAAATAGATTTTGATATACTTACTTAATGCGAAGCAATTGTAACATGTAGCTTTCCCATGTGGCCATAATGTGCCTCGTAGTGTCCTGTCTATAGCTCTGTACCATGGGTGCCCTATATCCCAGAAATCCACAACCCAATCCGTATGTGAGCTCTAGACCGTATCTCGAAAGATTCTCGGTTAACCACTAAAGCGACTGAATCTATCAGTAGTGCCTAATTGATTGCCGCAATATTAATATTACACTGATGTCCATTATCATTGTAGGGACGGGCTTCCGATGAGCCGCACAGAAAGCTTTGTTTCTTTCCTTCTCGGACCGCTCGCCCAGTACCTTCCCAATAAGGAAACAACAGTCACAGTGGGAATCAAAGCCCTACCAAACCTCCCACTCACATCTCACAAACCTACCCAAATTTGACATACTACTTTTTTCTCTTCACCACCAATAGGTCTCGATAATTAACCACACATATAGGTATGTTTAGAAAGCAATAAGACGACGACCTTGGGGAAGTATTCTCGAAGAGAAGAGTTAAAGGAGGGAGTATTGTTTTTCGACAGGAGTGAGGTATTGAAATTGTTTTTTTGTGCAACAACACAACAACACCACTGTGGTAGCGATATGTTCATCAAAGAAGGAATGACACAACGACAACAAAATGTAGTACAACACATCCGGGAAACATTACTCTTTGCACCTGGCTCTCTTTATTCGGCATTGAATATATATATCTTCCCCTCAAAAGATAAATAACTAACTTTTGTAATAGAAATGGCCAAATCCAAGAATCACACCAACCACAACCAAAACAAAAAGAACCACCGAAACGGTATCAAGAAGCCAAAGACTTCTCGATACCCTTCTTTGAAGGGTGTTGATCCAAAGTTCCGACGAAACCACAAGCACGCTCTTCACGGAACTGCCAAGGCTCTTGCTCTCGGTCGATCCAGCTCATAAACTGAGCCTTGACCAAAAAGTCATTGTTAATTATATATAATGTTATGATAATGTCTTTTTTTGACTGAATTGCGTAAATTTATTCCATGTAGATATGCTGTATTAAAGAACGGTTTTTTATGTCAATTCGTGTGTAACTCGCGTAGGCGCTATACATGTCGTTTAAGCGCTCTACTGTAACCCAGGCATTTCAGCTGATACTGGAGAACAGATAGTCGTCATTGAAAAATTAAACCATTACAGCTAAAAGAATAAGCCACGGAGAACAATTCTTAGCACTAAGTACTGAACATTTAACCACAGCTGATAATACCACCGGTTAGCGTTCATGGTTGGGGGCGCAACCCAAACTCTCCCCCTTTTCTTTCCCTTTCTCTCCAGTTCTCCCTGCTACTACTTTCTCCTCCTCTTGCCCATTGTTTTAAACCAGAAAATCACCACACCCCAAACACAAACAACCAAAAGAACACTCGAAAGGTTCCGGGCACATATATAAGACAACTTATATACTTTGATTTTTTGTTTTTTTTTTTTTTGAAAGAAGAGCGCTAGAAATATGTCGGAAACTGAGCAATCACAGAATGTGGCAAAGGCGGGAGCTTCTGAAGCTTCTGGGGCTTCTGGTGCCTCCAGTCGGTTCAGCGCCGCCGCAAAGGCTGCTGAGGAGGGCAAGCGGGTTTATGTAGGAAACATCCCGTTCAAGTCTAATTACGCTCAGATTAAGGAGCTGTTTGAAGGATTTGAAGTGTAAGTATTTGTGGTGATGTTATTCTGACTGCGACTTGTGACTTGTGATTCGTGATTTAGTAGTGTGACTTGTTGATGTCGATTAGTTGTGGGTTGATGCTTTAGTGGTTGTAGCGATTTATTGATCGAGTCTTTGTGGCTAATTGTCGATGCTTAGCAGTTCTGGTGATTGGAATTATCGTAATTGCCAATGTGTCTGCGGGATCCCCTTGATGATTCATGAAAACTGCTGCAGATCGCCATGAATCGCCCAACTACCGATCAACAATAGACAACCATTCAACTCATAATTATCGTAATCCTTCCATTTACGCCGCTAATAAGTATTACTGAGACTGGAAAAAGCGCCAACGCTATAAACTATCACCAAACAATGGCATCACAATGCACATGTCGCATGTCGCATGTCACAAAAGAAAAAGAAAGAGCTAACAATCTATAGTGTCGCTGTTACTATTCCAAAAACCCGTTCCACTTCTAAGGCCGGTAAGGTGTTCTTCCGGCGACTAGGCTATGCCTTCGTTGAACTTCCTTCTAAAGAAGAAGCTGAACGAGCCGTAAAAGAGCTTCAAGGAAAATCTTTAGAAGAACGAGATTTGTCCATCAAGCTGGCAAAGGCCATCGAGAAGAAGCCTAAAACAAACGGTGGAAATGCAACAGACAGCAACAACAATGAGTCAACAAACTCCACTGGTGGAACTAAAAAGAAGCAGCCAAAGGCCAAACGACCAGAAGGACAAGAAACCTCCGACTCTGTCTATGTTTCCAACTTGGCTCCAGATACCAAGAAGGAAGAGCTGGAGGAGTTTTTTAAAGGGTTGAACATCTCCGAAATCAAGGTCACCACGAAAAACGCCCGAAAGATCTCAAGAAAGGGCAAGGTCGTGACTATTCCACGAAGGTCCTTTGCTATTATCAAGTTTGAGCAGGAAGCAGACCAAAAGAAGGCTATTGAGCAATTTGATTCTAAGACTCTAAACGAGCAGGAAATCAATGTCAAGGTAGCTAAGGATATGTCCAAGTCTGATGATGATGATGCCGAGGACAACGGAGACGACCAAGATAACAGCAGTAAGCAAGACAAGAATGCTGCTACTACTGCCGCTGAATCTGATTCCAATGGTAAAGCTGAGAACGAATAAACAGAATTAACAAATATCAAAAAATGATCTATAAATCGTCAAAACTGGTTGTAGTGTCATTTTGTTGAATCAAGAAGCTCTCCAATACTCTAAATCAAGAGAAGAGAGCAGAACTAGTACTTTCTTTCAAATTTTTGAATTCTTCTAGTATATAAAATACAAAAAGTTTTAATCTGCTGTAACCGCTAAATATTTATCTTAATACCTATTTGCCAAAACTAGCATATTTACCTCAAAAGCTCCAAAGTGAGCTAACGCTGTACCACGACTATCAAGGCTCAAATACTAACAAGTCAACAAAGCTCCCACACAAACTTACAAATAAATCAAGGGTCAACTGAAAAAAGAAAAGTATAAACGCTAGAATCACAATATATATAACATATTACAATACCCATTTTTAAAAAAGCTACATGAGTAAAAATACTTAGTCCTTGGTCTTTTGAGTACCTCGGAGAAGACCAGTTCGTCGAGCAGCAATCAAACCAATCTTTTGACCAGCGACAGCACCTCGAGAAATGGTGGAAGCCTTACCAATATGTTGGTGGTTACCACCACCGTGTGGATGGTCGACTGGGTTCATGGCAACACCTCGAGTCTTAGGGAAGTTGTTCAAACCTCGAGCCTTAGCCTTGAAGTAAGCTCGACCAGCCTTCAACAATGGCTTCTCAGTGATACCAGAAGAAGCAACGATACCAATAATACCTCGAGCAGAGGATGGTACAACTCGCTTGGAGCCAGATGGCAACTTGATTCGAGTGGTCTTGCTTTCTGGGTTGTGTCCAATGACAATGGCGTAGTTACCAGAAGTCTTGGCCAAAGAACCTCGACAGTTCTCCTTTTCTTCGACAGAAGCCAAAATGGTACCTTCTGGGACAGAGCTCAATGGCAAAATGTTACCAACGGCAATCTTAGCCTTAGCACCGGCGTAGACAAATTGGCCAGTGTACAAACCTTCAACGGCAACCATGGTGGAGGTTTCCTTCTTGAAGGAGTATGGGTTTTGGAAAACGACACGGGCCAATGGAGCACCTCGACCAGATTCGTGTACAATTTCCTTTACGATACCCTTGATATAACCTTTTCGTTCAGCGTAATCGAGGGATCTCAACTTGGCTGGAGCGATTCTCAGTCGTCCAGATGGAGTAAAGATTGAACCTCTACCTTTTCTTTGGTTTCGAATAACTCGACTATTTTGAAAAAATTTATGTTAGTAAATGTTTAAAAATGAAATCTTAGGACTAAACTTGGGAAAACTTGAGTTGCGGAAAATTTTAGATAGCAAAACTGGACAGATTTCAATCGCTTCTTTTTAATTTGAATATGTCGTTGTCGACTCCAATATTCACCGTCGCTATGATATCCTTCTTGTATTCTGAATATTTTGGGCAGACTAAAAAAAATTTGAAGTAACCTCATTTCGCCATTTCCGTATCAAATATTATGGATCGAGTAAAGTAACAAGCTTATCCATCTATCGTTATACTATCTATATTCTCCAATGTCCAAGTTTTTCGAGTCGATTCACAATAACTTACCCCATTGTTGTGCTATTAGTTTGGTGGTGTTGAGAAAATGAGTGGTGATAGATTTAGTATTATGAGTCGGGTATTGAGAGGGTGGTGAGCGTACCGTGGGCACAAAGTTGGGAGTTGGGAGTAAATATGATACCGAGAGTTTTGTGACAGTGAAAAAAGACGGCTAGAAGGGTTTTCTTAGTTGTTGCCTAATTTGGAAAGTATGCCCTAATAAAGAAACGCGCGCCACGGTCAGGAATAAAATCCCATGCGCGGCGGGTGCGGCTTACAGCGGTCAAGGTACAACTTTACCAATTAGCGTGCCTTGAGGTAGGAAAGGAAAGATTATATCTTGTTGCAAGTTTGTTAGTGGTAGGTGGTACTTTGAATGGGGTAAGGAGAATTTCCTATAGAGCTATGCGAGGAATTATCAATGGCTCACCACTAATATATGTGATCTCAAGTAGATGTGTACTAATGAGCGTTTAGCGGTTAGAGTGGACCGATATCCATATAGAATGAAACCCCTATTGAAACTTAGCACTTTATTTATAGTCCTTTGATGTTATCTTACTTTTTTCGTTCCTGGCTGAGAGGTGAGATCAGTAGCTTTGTCTCCGTTAAGTTTTATTCAATATATGGATGACACTTATAGTGATAGAACAATAGTGTATTTTTTTCTAGGCGTTTACATCAGGAATCAGGAAACGTGGTTATAGGAATTCTGTGGTATTGGATATCAGACGACGGAGAGTTTATCAGGAACTATAGCAGTTAGACAGGTCCCATAACCAGAGTTCGGGCTCTTAGAAACATGCCCAGAAAAGACCTATTCAGTTGACTAAAGTAAAGCACTATAGACTGGTAGCCACAAAACGGGTATTTGTTATTCCAGGTTTAGTGAATTCATAGCTTTTATAGTACCAAATTATTTCATGGTATTTGGCTGTAGCTATTTTACACTTCAGCCAACCTCATTTTCAGTGCCCTCTGCGGTACTCTAAACTATATACTTTTCAGGCATAGAGAACTGAACGTAGTCGACATAAGACACAGTAAATACAACTGTCATCATGTGAAATACCTCTCTGTTGTGCTCTTTTGCGCAGTGGTATCAATTGCCGAGACAAGACGGTTGAATACCTGCTTAGCGTTGCGCCGCATGAGCCGCGGTGACATCACCATTTCATCACAGGCTGATCCAATTAAGTAGGTGACAGCATAAAACAGTATTTCCGACATACATACATACATGCCCGTCGAAAATATACAATCAGTATACATGCTCCAAGTGAACCGACTACAGTGCTGGTGAGCCGGATCCCGATTTGACCCCTCGATAGGGGGATCGGCATGTAGATGATAGTGGTAGTGGTGTGCTACTTAACCGATCACTTATGTAGGAAACTTGGTAAATAGTATAAAACCGCGTTTCATTCCTCAAAATATATTTTGTAAATATTTTCCCTAAATTTAAACTTCATTCTTCAGGCAATGCATCTTCTTGTTTGGATGACCCTATTGGTCAGTGTGGTTCCATCCTCTGCCATCTATACACCCTTCAAATTCTGGTGCGGAAAACGTTATAACGCGTCAAGCTCCTCCTACGATGGATACAATATAGGATGGGGTGATTATCAGTTTGATATGCCTCATGGGTCACAATATCACAAAGTTAAATTGATTCAAAACGAACTGCCTTATCTCTCCGGTGATGACGGTAAACAAGCAAAACTTGCAGTGTTCATACCAGAAATTGTATTTAATGGTAACCATAACTCAAATATCACTGTAAGTGTGCCTGATCTGAATGCAAAATCAACAGTCAGTCGAGATGAAGCTGGTAAGGCACATACATTCGAATGCGACATTAGTGCCGTATCGGAGGGGAAATCCACTCTATCTGCAGACTTATCGTATGCCACTTACTACAACGGTACAACCGTGGAATCGAAATTCGATACCGTAGTATTCGATATTTATAAGCTGCCAAAACCTGCAAAGGGCAACACTGTCAAGTTGCATGCAGATACCAGTGCTCTAAGCGTAGATGATAACTCTCCGTTCGTTCCGGTAGGCTATTACGTTTCCAACAATGATGTTGTGGGGTCTACAGAAGAGCACGCAGAGTCCCGCATCAAAGAGTACGCACAGGAAGGCTACAATATGTTCATGTACACCGGAATTGTTGATAACTCCACTCAGATGGAATGGACCTTAAAGTACGCTGAAAAATATGGATTGTACTTCCAGGCTGACGTAGTGGAACTGTGCAATAATATTACAGCTCTGCAGGAGTATATTGACAAGTACTCCACCCATCCCGCTTTTCTGTCTTACTACATTGGAAACGAGCCAGATGGTGACCAAGGTATTGGCTCCTTTGAGCCCGTACAAAGCATGCGAGCTCATCAGTTCATTAAAATGCAGGACCCGTATCACCCCGTGACTTTGGTGACCAATTGTGCCCATACTGCAGGAGTGTATTCTCAGAATGTAGATTGGATGATGACAGACATATATTCTGTTGGGATTACAAACAGTCGCAATGGCATGACATGTACCGAGCTCGAAGGTGACTGTGGATGTGATATGTGTGATTTCGATAACCCGATAAAGTCTATTGCCGACAGATTCGAGTCGGTTTGGCAGGATACGGGAATATATACGGGCTGTTCATTCGTAGAACAGACTTTCCATGATGCTAACAGTTACTGGAGCAGGTCTCCTTCTTATGATGAGGAGTTGGCAATGGCCTGGATCTCGGTGGTAGCCGGTAGTAATGGCGTGCTTGGATATACCTGGCCAGTGTCAGGATTCGACGAACATTCACATCCCACCTTAGACCTAGCGATATCCGATGTTGCAAAAGATCTTACAGGGAAACTAGGGAAAGACACTATTTTGAGTGGACCGCGAATACATTATGGCTCCCAGGGTGGTGTATACTATGCTTCTTGGTCGAGTGGTACTATTATTGCAGTTAATACCAATACCGACAAACAACCAGTCGCGCTTTCAGTTGGGGATCTGTTGGTTGGCAACGTAAAAAAGACAGTTAAAGCTCGCCAATTGGGTAGAAGTGGGTCGAATACTACCTCTGATATTGGGCTGGATGGGGGTCTATTGGTAGATAAATTGCCTTCGTTGGGCGTGAAAGTATACAGCTGACGACGGGGTTGCTTATTTTGAACTTTGTTTTTTTTTTTTTTTTTTTTTTTTTTTTTTTTTTTTTTTCTTTCTCTTCATTTGTTTCACTTATACACATACATCAGCTATCTTATTTCATTTAACTTTAATAGAATGAACTTTTCATTAGAGGAATTTATATTCTACTTAATCCTGGCTTGATGTGAATAGAAAACAACCACACAGCCGCACAAGCCGCACTGACTATGTGCGACAAGCAGTAAGCCTGATCGAGTTCTCATGTTCAAACAATCATCGATAGTATTCCAGAAGCCATATTGCTAATGATGGTGTTACCTGAGCAAACTCCCCTTTTGTTTCGTCTTCTGAGGGAGCAGTTGCCAGTAATATACAGATTCTAGGCGGCAACTCTGAACGCAACCAATTGAGCCAAAAGTTCATAGGACAACAGATATCCCAAATTTTCAGCCACACAAATGCACATTAGACTGATCTAACCTATGCTAATACTCTCCAGTCATAACATACCAACATCTATTCATAGCACTCGATTTCCTCCTATCGTCGTCGGACCCGACCCTCATCCGTGTCCTGTCCAAATCTCTCTCATTCCGAAATTCCGCCTTTGTAAAAAAGTCACCCCAGATTTAGGACTGCTGCTGGAGCCATAACAAATCACCCCAGAACTACGCACGCTCAAGCCAGAAATAGACTCTTAGAGAATTAATTTCCTTGTTCTTCATCAATTGTAATATATACACTTCCTCTCAAAATTCCTGAACGTAGTCATTCTTCGCAAATTGTACCTATATCATAATGAACAAAGCATCCAGCGAAGCCCTTGCACGACTCAGATCGTGGCCAGTAGTACCGTCTGTGTGGGATAAACTTCCATGGACTAGAAGAGCAGGAGTACTAGTGCTATTGTATGGCAACAAATACGGTGATTTGAATGTCATTTTGACAATGCGATCCAAGGATATGTCCTCATTTGCGGGACATGCTGCTCTGCCAGGAGGTAAAGTCGATAATGTCGACGAATCACCGATTCAGGCGGCTCGTCGAGAAACATTTGAGGAAATAGGAATCCCCAGTGATGACGAGGTGCTACGATCCAAGGGTTATTCTATGGAACACTTAACTACTCTCCCCGCCTATTTGTCACGAAACCTTCTGGCAGTCCGCCCAACCATTGCATATTTGTCTGACAAGTCTCGGGGACGAGATCACCTAACTGATTTGCCGTCGATTCTCAACTTGACAACTGTTCAATCGTTAGAGGTTCGGGAAGTATTCAGTGCCCCATTAAATAGGTTTTTGTCTAATTCACCCTCTGGCTGGTATACAGGAAGGGCGGTCAACTGGGGAGGACTGACATGGAATCAGCATTGGTTCAAAACTATTCGGAAGCGCAAGGAAGTCGGGGAAAATGGCTGGAATAATCTATGGGGGATGACTGCCAATATGGTGGTGGATAGTGCACGCATTGCATACGACCAGGAGCCTCAGATGGAACATCGCAAGGTGGGGCAGTTTGGCGATGAGGAGCTTCTTGCGGCTTTGATGGAAAAAAAGAAGCTGGGACCAGATCGATCCCATGACGAAGAGATCAACTTCACGGAACTATTTGGTGAGAATTCACCCTTATTACAATCTCGTAGAGCATAGGATGGTGTCGGTAGTAGTTATTCCGTGTTTAAGATCTCTTAGAGCATAGGTAATTGCACGGGATCGTAGTAATCATGAAGTAATGGTGACATTTCGTACATAGGAGATAGAACAATTAAAAATACTAAATAGAATAACTACAGTCTGCTCAATTTCTCCAGTGCCTGTCGTGTATTTGGCATTTCCTCCTTCACCAGAGAAGAGATTTGTTTAAATTGGGCATGCGATGCATCTCCAACAGTCTCAAACAAAAAGCTCTCGGAGGTGGTGATAGTAGCACCCTCTCGGGCCAATCGCTTCAAAGCAATTGGTTGCTCCTGTTTGTTTGCAGATGACACACCATCAGCCAATAAATAAACTGGATGACCAGCTTTGAGCAGGTCCAAAGTAGTCTGTAACACACAGACATGAGACTCAATGCCTACCATGGCCACAGGTGTCCCTTTAGGCAAGTGGTTGGCCACTTCTGGAACCATCATGGAGAACTTTGTTTTGTCGGTATTAACGATTGCCCGAGAGACGTCCAGCTCATCTACAGTATTACCCAATTTTGATCTGCTTTGAGTGGTGACATATACCGGCATGTCCAAAACTTTAGCAGCTCTTAGCATTCGGTTTGCTCTGTAGTATATATTTAATTAGCCTTGGTTCTCTCCGACGGAGCAGAAGGAAAAGAAACATACGTTGAAACAACCTGGTCAAAACCGAATATGGTATTTCGAAATCGTTCCTGGATATCGCAGACGAAAAGAGCCGGTCGCATTCTGAGAGCCATTTTTGTGGATAATTGTATATTAGTATGCTGGTTTACGAAAAATAGTAGATATTCCTAAAATTCTAATTCTCTTATTGAAATATCGTGAGAACGAGAAAATAGCGGAGCATTGGGGCCCTTTATATAATTTACACTTCACCCCCCAGACCGCACTGAGTTATACATACTTGTGTCCAATTGCTTTATTTGCTTGTTTACCTGGTATTCTTGGTTATACTTGGTTTATGTTCAGAAGCCAGAAAAGTGTGGAGAAGTTGCTGGTAGTCACCGATAACCGAGCCCCGAGTACTAACTCGTTTCTATTACCCGTGTGTTCCCCCCACGGCCGCGGACAAGTCCGATTGGGAAGTTTTTGCCCATAGCGGCAGTACTAAATTGGCTTTTTACCACTGTACGAAGATACTGACCTTGCAGTAGTATTTGGAGCTCACTGGATCAAAGTTCAAAGATAAGAGAAAGACCGGAAGTATTAGTAAATGACATCTGAAAAGAGTGCCCAATTGCCCTATACTAGCACCCCACTGATCAGATCAGCTTATCTGTCTGACCTATGCGGAGTAAATGTCCATTTGAAACTGGAAAACACACAGCCCTCAGGGTCTTTCAAGACCAGAGGGATCAGTGAATTGATCCGGCGAAATCTTGAAAAGGATCCAAAATGCCATGTTTTCAGTTCTTCTGGTGGCAATGCTGGATTGGCAGCTGCCACTGCTGCCAAATTCTACGGAGTTCAGTGCACTGTAGTAGTGCCAAAACTCACTAAAGTTGGCATGATTGAGCGGATCAAAAAGCTCCAGGCAGAGGTAATTGTACATGGTGAACATTGGGCCCAGGCTGATGCCCATTTGCGTGAGCTAGTTGCTGGGCTACCAGCCGGAACTTCTTCTGTGTATTGCCATCCATTCGATGATCCAATCATCTGGGAGGGGCATTCCACTCTCTCCAAAGAACTCAAGGATCAGATGGTCAGAGAGCCAGATGCCATCATCGCCTCGGTCGGAGGTGGGGGGCTATTAAACGGTGTGGCTCTTGGGGTCGATGCCAATGGGTGGAAATCGACCAAGCTTGTAGCAGTAGAAACTAACGGGGCAGCAACTTTACATACCAGTTTGAGGGCCGGTCATCCTGTGACTTTGGATAAAATCGACACTGTGGCCACTTCTCTGGGGTCTGTGTATGTTTCGGAAAAGACCTTTGAGATTGGTCAGCAAGATAGGACTAGGGCTATGCTGGTGAGCGATTCTGAGGCAATTGATGCTATAGTGCGGTTTGCTGAAGATCATAAAATCATTGTGGAGCCTGCCTGTGGTGCAGCATTAGCTGTTTGCTACTCTCAAAGGTTGGCCGAAGTTGTTCCGGACCTGGGGCCTGATGCGAATGTGGTAGTTGTTGTTTGTGGGGGCACAGGGACCAGCTTGGATCAGTTGAATTCCTATCGGGGGGTATGATGTGCACGTTATGCACAGCTTGTAGATATGTAGTAGTCATATGTGAGATATCTGTATCATTAGAAGTATTCTCGCGGTACCGTCATGTTTCTCCGCACTCTGTATCAAGTGAGTGTATCTTCTGGATCCAGAGTCACTGCAGAGGAAACAGAATGCTTTCCAAAGCAACTATTGATCGATCCATTCTGTTTCCATCGCAACTGAGGGTCCAATTAATATGGAGTCTCTCTGTCATAGGAAAAGTACTCCAAGGCTGATTCTAGGCTAGGAAACGCGCTTGAGACATAAATGCGGCTTTATCCGGGATAGCATATAGGGCCAAAGTGAGATGGACTATAATGCAGAAAGAAGTCTTTTATATATGTATATATATATATGCATTTACAGGTAGAAAAGCAATGTGACAGTAGTAATAGTATATATGCTATATGCCTCAGCTCGTGTCATTACAAAACTGGTGGATGCTTAGGTGTTGGAGAGGCTATCCACGTGAGAAGCACACCTAGGTGTGATACCCATAATACAAGTAGATACCCCGTTCTCTACATGCATCATAGGTCATGTTCCCGCCAATGCCAATATCGCACATATTGATCTTGCGGGAAACACAATGCCACGATGCCTCAGATCCAATGGGAGGGGCATACTCTTCTCGTCCAGGCTTCTTAGATCCCTTCGACGTATACGAGCCAGACAAAGACCGCTGGATTCTCGCCTGGGCCAATGCAGAGAATGAAAAGCCTGGAGATGCTGGAGTAATCTGCTGCGGAGTAATATCATAGTCACCACTGCCAGTTTTGTATTTCCTAAACACCCATCCTCGTCGAGCTCGGCCCTTTTCTTTCCAAAATCCGGGTATGGTAATCCCGTTCAACTTGGCAACGAAATCAGCAGAGAACTCAAAAATGTCAATGTTAGGATTGGCATCAAAGATGCGGGGGCTGTCTTGGATGCTCCAAATGTTGATATAGGGGTTTCCAGTGAGATCCAGATACTTGAGCTGTGATAGTTTGGGCAGAAACTCCATGAGATCAATTAGTTGGATATCGGCATACCCCAACGATAAGGATTCAAGCTCCATAGCTACCAAATGTTTTAAATGGACCTTTTTTACTGGTAGCCCATGCAGGTTTATATGACGTAATGCTGGAAGATACTCCAAAATGGTCTCAAAGTCTTTTGTACTAAGCGGCACAGGCTTGGTAGACTCGAACATCATATTGAGCCATTCCAGATATTTAGTCGCTGGATGCAGAGCCAAAAAATTCATTAACCCATTAGAATTGAGTTGTACGCATTTGGCTAGCGACAGGTGAGTAAGTTTTGCGGATGCTGGTAGGCTAAGTAATGCTTGTGGGGTCACCTGAGTGTGGGTCAGATCGAGCCGGGTCAAATTGTAGAGTCGGGGGAGAAGTGCTTCGTAGGCCCTCGATGGTACCACAGTACAACCATGGAACGAGACTTTGGTCAGATTGTACATGGGGTCGCTATCGAATTTTAAGAAATCCGATTGCATTAATGAATGGGTGAATCCGGTGAGAGAGGAGCTAGTGGAGCCGCAAAAATCAATCGCATCCAAGTAAGGGAGTGATACCAATGCGTTCAAGACTCTTACATCGATATCCATGTCTACCGATTCGGCCACCAAGAATTCCTTTAACCCTGGACATAGTTCTAGAGCTTTTAAAATTGTGCTAGAGGTTACCATTTGGATTTCGGTATTCATTTTGGCGGTTCTCCCCAGACCTACCGAGGTGAAGGCACTAAAATCCAATACCTTGACCAAAGCTCCATAGCCCGTTTCTTCGATTGAATGTCTGAATTTGTCAAAAGATCTGGAATGCGGGAAAGAGACATGACGGTACAGAATTGGAATGCCACAGTCGTAGAATGCAAAACAGGTGGTTAATAGTTGTGCAAAGTTTCTGGTCATGTCGTGATACTCCACAAAAGTTGAATCAGAGCTGATTAAGACAAACTGTAGAATATGAGTTAAGATTTCTGGGGGGAGTGTGTTAATGGAGATTTTGCTGTTAATGGTGCCGTTGCTGTTAGAGTAGTAGGAATGCGAGGAATGCCATGAACCGAAATGGTCCTCTCCAATGCTTGGAATGTCTAGGTTTGATGATGAATGAAAGGTATTGAGCTGGAGGCCATCGTGGATATTTACACATGAGCTTCTTCGAGTCAAACTTGATCCTTGGACTTTGTTAGAGTACTTTTGGCCTTGGCCATTATTGCAGTTGTTATTCTGTTGATGCTGGTGATGATAGTAGTGGTGGTTATGATGCGATGAAGTTGCCGGATTGGTACCAGTGAATGGAAGGATTTGGCTTTGATTATCAAAGTAAATCCCTGCCAAATTATCGTATGATGGCATATATATAAGATATATATATGAACTTCTACAAAGGATAAGTAAGATGAAATATAAAAAAGACGGTTGTAATGTTAAAAAGAGAAACAGTACCTTCTCCTCAAATCCTGATATTTTTAATTTTTTTTTTTTTTTTTTTTTTTTGGTGCTATACAGTTAAAAAATTTGGCTTTGGCTTCGGCGATAGGTGCCGTTCCACCTAAAAAATTCATTTTAGACTTGGGATGGTCAGGTAACGTGACCCGATGTGGTAACCACTGAAGCGGCGGCGGGGTTCGTCGCCCGCGAGTTACTTGAGCCGCATGATATAAGGGGAATTTAATATGCCCGTATATCTGAGCACGAGTGACGTACATCTGGGAACGCACTTAGCGCACGTTTAGCTCAAGTCCAAGCCCAAAAGCTCATATTAAAGAGCAGAAGCTTACAGTACAGAGCCGGTGGATACTAAAGCTTAAAAAAGTCACCAAAGAGTACTTGGACTAATTCTCATCTTTGGAGTTTAGACTGTCAAACAGGTGAAGTTTCAATTGGAAAGCTAAAATGGAGTAAATTTAGCACCAAAAAAAAAAAAAA